>CAACVS010000225.1:34792-74550 GCA_900660405.1 Pseudo-nitzschia multistriata | reverse complement strand
TACAASAAAACAGAGCCAACAGCAACATCAGCATCATAGCAGCAACTTCCAATCGAAGMATAACCTATCAATAACCTATYAATCAAAGCATAGAATACGAGACAAGGAGATAACCACAATATGTCAGAGGAAACCACGATCACCGGCCCTCCCAAAATGCCCCCCGTTGTCAAACGAATCGAAGAGCAGACCCCGGAATCTCCAACACCGGTGTGTGTGCTGGTGGTCGGGATGGCGGGTTCTGGGAAGACCACGCTCATGTCACAGCTCCAGGATTCCACCATAGACTACGACGACGAAGAGGACATCGAGGGCGAAGAAGCGAAAGAGAAAACGGCAGGGGGCGACGATGGGCAGAACGAGGAGGACKACATTGACAACGAGGAGGACACGAAAYCCCAAGAAAAAAGCATGCCTGCCTATTGCATCAACCTGGATCCAGCTACCCTCGACGTCCCATACAGTCCCTCGATCGACATCCGCGACACGGTCGACTACAAAGAAGTCATGAAACAGCACCGCCTGGGACCGAACGGAGCGATCATGACCTCCCTCAATCTCTACGCCACCAAATTCGACCAGGTCATCCGCATCCTCGAGGAAAGGGCCGACGAAAAGAAACTTTCGGAGTTCTTGCTGGTGGACACACCGGGACAGATCGAGGCCTTTACGTGGTCTGCCTCGGGCGCCATTCTCAGCGAGTCGCTCGCCTCTACCTTTCCCACCGTCATGGTCTTTGTCGTGGACACGGTTCGGTGCGCCAGCTCGCCGAATACCTTCATGAGCAACATGCTGTACGCCTGTTCCATGTACTACCGAACAAGGCTGCCACTCGTGATTTGCTTCAACAAGACGGATGTTTGCTCGCACGAGTTCTGCATGGAGTGGATGCAGGACTTTGAGGCCTTCCAGGAGGCCCTCGACAACGCCCGGAGCGAGGGAGACGGCGGCGGCGAGTCGGGGTTCTACGATTCGCTCACCCGGAGCTTGTCCCTCGTGCTYGACGAGTTCTACACGGAATTCAGCAAGAACGCCTGCGGGGTCTCGGCGGTGACCGGGGACGGGATCGAGAACTTCTGGAGCAAGATCCGGCAGGCCGCGGACTCGGACTTTGGGGAATACCTCGAAGACCTGCAACACCGCATAGAGGAACAGGAGGCCAAGCGGCAGGCCATGGCACGGGTTCAAGCGAGACGGATGCAGCGAGACGTCGAACGGGACAACGCCAACCTCCCCGGATGAGCAAACGAAACTATAGTTCGCAACAAAACGGTGCTGTGATRAACATGGTTTTGATTGGTGCTGTCGACACAAGCATCCGATGCATTTATTTCCTTCTCCTTCATCTTCCTCTTGCATATGTAGTACTTCTAGTGTATGGCTAAAAAGAATAGAAAGACTACGATGCGGATAACTTTGTTTGCTAGTAGCAAGAAACCGTCTAGTTCTATCAAATCGTCAAAATATGAAGTCTACGTTTTCATGGAACCGAATGCGCTGGCGGAATGACCGGTTTTGATTAAACAAAGGTTGTTCAGTCTAGATGACTCAAGGCACCTGCGCTTCGTGGTGTGATTGCCGACACTTTTTCTTGTGGCACCGAATGGGATGCGTGAGAAGTTCACGTCGTGGCAGGGCCGCGTGCCCTTTTCCAAGAGATGTAGAGACCCGTCACAGAGCAATATATACGACCACGAACGCAACTGTCTTGCCGTGCGTCTCCTGGATTCGTAACCATGCAGCACACCGACGGGTATTCCTGCTTCGATGGAGCGGCCTATCCCCAAGCTGCAAGCATCCGGGAAAGAAAAGCACAAGATGAGAAAAACGCGTGTGGTTGTTCGAGGTTCGTTTCCGAAACAGACAAAGAGCATCGAACGAACGCCACAAAAGCATGCCTAAGTTGGTGGTGCATCTCGTTTCTCAACAGAAAAATTGGAAGTCACCGTGCCCCTTTCGGGGCAGGTTAAACCGGTAGATTCAGTACAGGTCTATGATATGGATGGGGTATCATCATTGGCAGCTTGGTAAATAGTGGTACCGTAGCAATCCGATCACCGAGAGGAGTAATGCGCTTCCTCTCGAACATAATAGCCAACTTACGTCTGAATGAGCTTGGGCCATATTTGTCCAAAGTCGACGATAGGAAGAACGGTATGATGAATTGTGAGAAGTTCACAAGAGTTCATCTCTCACGACATTGTGGAAACGACCAAGCGTTTGAAATTGACCCATGCTGAGCTTTCTGGATACRAAACAGGAATATAATAGCAAATCAAGAGGCGTGAGCATTGCAGTCTTGGTGTCAGAGAACACTCGGAACAAACACCGCTACATTTCTGACCATCCATTCCCGAGACATTCCAAACCCACAAGTATTTTCAAGCCGGGATCCATCAGCAGCTTCGTTTAGATCACGGTGAAATCAGTTGACACGCATGAATGATAAATTGTTAAAGCAAGTGATTTCATCGTTTGGGTTCCACTAGCTTTTCCATGTATACGGTTTGATCAAGCCTCAATGTGTATCGTAGAACTGGTTACTAGGACTTACAACAGCGAAACCCCCAGTTGATTGTCCCCGAGAGGTACCGTACGGTACCGGCCGGTATCATCCGACGGCATAGACAGCCATGGTGTCTCGGCAGCAAATGAGATTGTGGGAAGAATGGGACTTCGTGCTCCGTGCAATCAGAGTTTTCCGTGTACCCATAGTAGTACGGTAGTAGCTCTCTGATTGTCCAGTGATGCGTTCTGTTAGTGTACGTACCGTACCGTAAGGTACGTACGGTTGTCTCTCCGATCTTGCAGGTTCCAGGCTGAAGGCAAAAAGCAGWGCCAAGAAATTCGTGGCCATCTTTGCACGTCTGGTCGTCAATCCTTTTCCCAAATAGCTCTAATGCCTAGAAACAGTTGAGGATGACCCCCTTGTTTTCTCAGTTTACGGTATCGTACCTGGTACTGTACCGGTAGTACTGTACCGTACGAACTGCATAAGCATTACAGGATTTCCAGTAATGTTCCATACGTACTGTACTGTATTGGGCTGCACGGTACGTAAGTTATGGTACTAGAATATTCAAACACCGCATGCCGGGACGGCGCTTTTTTTATTCCAGGATCAAAACAACTCTTGAGCTTTTTTTACCAGTATCCGTTTGTTTGTGCTATTTCATACCGACTCTTACGAACACAAGAAACGCTCTGTTATGACTACGTGCTCGACAGATTCTATCGTGTCATAACACCTACTGCTCCAGAGGTCAACAAACTAAAACGAGCAGCAAGACAACTATCTGTTCCCTAATATTTCCCGCTTTACAATCTCTCGAATCGCCTTTGAGAATCAGCATCGCTGCCAATTCATCAAAGAGTAATCGGAAATAAAATATCATGTCGRAAGAAGCCGCTAAATTCATTGTAAGGGYGGCCGCCCCGGGACAATCAGATGCCGTAGCCGAGAGCGTGCGGGCTCTTTCGGCTAGTAGCGATTGGATTGCCGATGTGCAAAAGGAAGTGAAGGATTTTCAATGCATAGATATACACGCGAATGACCTGGACCAGCACCCTTTCGCGAAGCCATTGCACGAAAAAATCGAACAATACCAGAAGGACAACTTTTTGAGCAAACCAGGCGTGTCGGCACGTTTAGCCATGACAAAGGGAGACGGCGACCTACTTCTCGTGCACACATACGCCGAGAAATTCGATGCGCCAAATCAATACTCTGCTCACTGGAAGGCTACATGGACGATCGGAAACGTTCAGTCGGATACGGGAGAAATATCTGGGCAGGTTGCTGTTCATTCGTCCGCTTATGAAGATGGGAACGTCCAGCTGAAAATCGACAAGGTATTCCCCGCAGTTCTGGTGGGCAAGACTGCCCTTAAAGAAGCYGAGGAACCATCCTTGGTGACTGGCATGGTTAAGCAAATCATGAAATGGGAAACAATCATATTAGGGATTCTAGAATCCATGAATGACTCCATTTCTAGCSATCATATGAAATCGATTCGTCGGGTCCTACCAGTCACCAAGACAAAAATGAACTGGGACGTTGTGGCACACCGCAGTGTTAGGACTTTAAAACAAGCTGCGCCAGATGCACGCAACAAAGTCACGTAGACCAGCTGATTCACAGCAACCACTTATGATGACCCATTGCTGGATACGCTCAGGATATTGCAATGTATTGATAAGATGTTGAAAATTGCACCTTRTGATATCTAGRTGGAGGTGATAACTATCTATAATCTTTGTTATGTTGCTCTGGAAGTCGTACCAAACGATTTTTTTTGCCGTGATTCTTCTTCCGCCTCTGCTTGTTCGCGCGAAAGAACTTTGACTGCTTCCGAAAATGCTCATTGCGACTGTTGACCCG
Organism: Pseudo-nitzschia multistriata; assembly: GCA_900660405.1. Lineage (NCBI taxonomy): Eukaryota > Bacillariophyta > Bacillariophyceae > Bacillariales > Bacillariaceae > Pseudo-nitzschia > Pseudo-nitzschia multistriata. The sequence goes on along the minus strand of CAACVS010000225.1, from coordinate 70,169 downwards.
ACGAAACTCTTGCGGCACGCTTGCCGTCCATTGTCTAGGGAATGTGTTGATGCTTTCAATCGACGCTACCGAGTCATTCGCCCGTATTCGGAGAACTTCTCGTAGCATGGTATCGTTAGGACAAGCTTTTTGCACTGCACGGACCACCAGAGAACTCACCTGGCCAGCCTGACAGGCATCGCCAAAGATTTCTTCGATTCGCTGTCGGCGCTCGATGGATTCGACTGCTGTGTGCTTTTCAACCACGGCCAACATTTCGGCAAAGGCAAAATGGTCGGCGCTGACGCCAAGATCGTAGGTGTCTTTCAGTAGCTCAGTATATGTCTTTAGAGCAATCGAGTAAGGATCTAGCAATAGAGAGCTTTGTTGTTCTGTATCACCAAGTGAGCCAAAAGCGTCTTCTTCCGCCTCTGAATTGTCTGAGCTAAAGTCSGTTGCTTTGGTGTTTCCTGCAGCCTTTAGTATTATTGTAAAAGGRGAAGCATTCATCTTGTCATTTCTACCAGTGTCAAAATATTTCCCTCGTCCTTCAATGAGATCCGACAACAACCGACGAGCGTGAAAAACACTATCCTCGTGTCGGGATAATGCATATGCATTCATTACGATGACGTAGGATCGAAGATCGGGTCCTAGCTCCCATCTCTTCTCGGAGTGTGGATTATTCCCATTTTCCTTCGATAATTCTATGAGCAAATTCAGGAGCTCTTCAGCCTTCTCTGGAGTTGCAGAATCTTCAAATTTACAGGCCTTGGCCCATGCTTGCATGCAAGTGTTGAATGAAACCGTGTTTGGATAAATGTCCGCTAATGCTTGCAATTCGGGATCCATCATACGATGTAGCAAATCATCGGCACGGTTTGGCGATTCGGATGTAAAACTCTGGGCCCATGCATTCAGACAAGCATTGAATGGAACTATACTCCCGGTAAGTTTGCTGGATTCTGCGTTGTTCTTCATCTCGTCCACCATCATCCAAAGGATGTCTTCGGCGCACTCTGCTGCTTCGAMTCTGTCCTTGGGGGATTTCTTTCGGGTTGCCATTTTAGAGAAAGCATTGATTGTGCTCGAGAACGCAAATGGGTCAGGTTCCAACAAAGGACTGTCGGAATTGATCATTTCTTCCAAAAGATTCAATGACCTGTTCGCTGATTCAGTCGATTCGCTGTTGACATGGGCTTGAATTACCGTGGTATACGCAATCGCATCGGGCGTAACWATGTTTCTACGGTTGGTCTCTGGTTCAAAGATGTTGTATTGAACCCCGTATTCTTCCAAATATTCATCCTTTTCCAGTTCGTGTCGTGCTATCATGTCTCCAAGCAAAGATTCGGCGCGATCTCCAGCAGTGGCATGTCGAGACTTTGYATATGCRTTCAAAACTAGGGAATAGCTACGCGTATTTGGTTTGGTGTGCCATCCCCGATTTCGATACGCTTTATCCATTATTTTCAATACATGTTCTGCTTCGATTGCTGCTTGGATGGACCGCGATGCAGCTTGCGAAAGTCCCTGAAGGAGTGTATTGTATATATCAACCGTTGGCTCACAAGATAATCCCTCGAACACATCATCCTGTGTGTTGTCGTAACTGACACCGTCACCGTCGCCCTCGCCCTCGCTATCTCTTTCATCATATTCGTTATCATTCTTAATTCGACCACTGCTGACCTTTTGTCTCAATCTTTTGTCATAGTCCGCTTCTTCGATCATCAGATCGAGGACCTCTCGTATTCTCTGCGGTGCGATTTTTACTTTTTTGCACATGTTTGACCATCCGTACATCACCATTTTGAATGGACGATCRGGGACGATAACGAGAGGCCAAGCGTCGTCGGACGACTCGTTGACGTACTTTTTCTCTTCAATCAGCCGATCAAGAATTTCCTGGGCGTTCTTCATTCCCTCGAAGGAGTTCTGTTTTCCGCAGGCCTTGATCAAATCTATAGATGTGAGCTTAATGTCGAGGTGATGCATAGATCCCAGTGGTTGGTTGATGAAACGACCGACACGTTGTTCAAGTGGCGAATCAGGGTCCATCCAGATCCGATTCTTGGCATCACYATTAACRTCCTTGATTTCTTYGTCAGGGTAAAGGATTTGGGCCGCTTCATTCATACCAGCAGAGATTTCGCTATGAAAATCATCTTCGTCCTCGGATGCTGTCACAGGACAAGTAGTAAAAKAATTACGGACCGACAAAAGAGRTAATATCTCGCTATGTGCCGATGRCCTATCTATCCGGGAACCATTGAAGGAGGATCTTGAAGTAATTGTCGACGCCGATTGTGGCATCAAGCTCGTTTGCGAAAAATGGAAGGTCGAAGACGACCGACACCCGGACACGAGGTCTCTSCCTTTTCGAATATAGGATATCTTTAATCTCGGCCTCATTTATGAATMTCCTTGTTCAAATTCTATAGTAATGCAACGATGTCTTTTTAGCTGCWATTCGGTTCTCAGATCTAGTTCTGGGCATAACATTGTCGATGCCGACCTTTCTTTTTTTGAGATCGAGGTGAACATTAAGATGATGCGATTGCAATGGATGGAATTCAAACCGATGCTGATCACGATTGATTGATGAATGAATTGTTATTGTTAACTCGGGACTGGATTTATTAGCGAAGTCATTACTCGGGACTGGTTTGAGTCCTGTTGAGCTCTGACGTAAGTGTTTTTGTTGAATAAAGTAGTCGAGTGAGTCAGTCTCTCGTTACYTTTGCCCATACCCACGTCTCCGCCACATCAATCACAAATTCTCTTTTTTGAGACTCCAACCCTTACAGTAGGCGGGCATGATGTGTATCAGAAACTTACCGAAGTAGAGGTATGTGACGCGGTCCAGATCCACCACTACAGGCAAATCGGTTTTATCGAAGTCCTTGCGAGCGAATTAACGAGACCCTGTTCTGCAGCAGCCGATGCTTATTTGATTATTTGACATAATACATTTTCTTCCATTCCTTCCCCTTYACTGCTACGATACCACCATGAAATCTCCATCAACTCTCCTCTCTCTTCTACTTGCTTTTGTGTGCTTGTCTTTTTCGACAACATCTGCCTTTGTTGTCCGTCCGTCTGCGATTTCACAATCKCAGGTGACTTCCGTGGCGCCARCGACGTCGAGCACGAGTTTGAATGTCTTTGGAAAGAAGAAGTCGAAGGCTCAACAGGAAGAAGAAGCCGCTAAGGCCGCCATGTACTGGGAAGGTGAATGGGTGTGCAAAGATTGCGGATACATTTACCAGCGGTCTGAATGCGCCGGTCTGTTCTTCGAGGGTACGTCTCTTCAATAGCGATATACTGTTGGAACACCTGCGAATGAGGACGTCCATGACGCATATTTTCTGACCTGACACCTTTTTGYTTTTCAAATATATCAGAACAAGGTGTAGGTTTCCGATGCCCGCAGTGCTCGGGCCCTCGTCGCCGATATGCAAAGAAAGTGGGAGATCGTGTAGGAACTACTCTCGATGGAGGTGATGCCCCAATTCTCATCTTCAGTTTCGGTGGAGTCGCTGCTACCATCGCCTTCGGAGTTTGGGCTGTCAACAACTTGTAAACAATCCAGATGCAATTACAACCATTTCAAATACATTATAGAGCTACCGTATCATACAAGGTGAACRAACTATACCAGCAATCTTCTTTCAAGTAGAGCATCATCGTTCGTTCTGCCAACACCGAATTTTCTGGATTGGTGATCATCCCTTGCTACTCCACATGACTTTCTACCTGTGCAACATCTACCTAGTTAASAGAAAAAATTAGGCAAAATCCTSACAAATTCAGAGTATTAGTAAGAAAACAAACAATCTGTTACAAAAATCTGTGATTTTTATTAGTACATGTTCGACCGACTGSCAACTCGAATCTTTCGTTTCAAGTCAAGGCATAGTTCAATCGCCTCTTGCTTCCTTCCGAAATTCTTTGTGAATCGCCATAACTTGGTTCGTTGGCGTTGGACCTCGAGCCGAAACTGGGAAGAAAATGGATCAAAGTTCCTCTTTGACCTCTGGTATGCTTTTCAGATCTCCTGATGCTGGATTTCCATTGATGGCACTATCAGTCTTCATCGTTTCAATACCAGGTGCMMTAGCCATTGGTCTAGGACTGGATGGTTTCGACTTCTCATCAACTTTTGACGACCTGGATTCRTTTGGTGCCTTCTTGATCCGAGAATGGGGGTTGCCGGACACGATTGTGCCAGAGTCATTTGAAACCTCCGTCTTTATCGCAGGAYTGGACACGACTGTCTGAGACGGATTTAATTCGGTCTTTTGCGGCGTTGCCACAGGTTTTGCTGGATTGGCTTGTGTTGCAACGACCGGAGGTTTTGTTGCGTTCTGGGCTACAGTTGCGATAGGTTTTGTAGCGTTTTGTGTTCCTGTTGGGGGGGGTTTCATAGAGTTTTGTGCCACGGTTGCGAGGGTTTTCGCAGAGCTTTGTACAGTAGTTGGGATAGTTGCTGTTGTACTTGGCACTACACTTGATGTAGGWTTTGGAGCACTTTGTACCRTAATTGGTGTAGCTTTTGGCCCGCTTTGTAGCACTGCTGGTGGGGACTTCACAGAGCTTTCTGTTACAGCAGATGGTGGCTTTGCACCGGTTTGTGATGCTGGTGTTGAAGACTTCACGGCGTTTTGTTGTGCGGTGACTGGAGATTTTGAGGCCTTTTGTGCTGCGGGCACTGCAGGTTGTGTTCCCTTTTTCGATGGTGGAGGTTTTGCAGCATTCGAAGCTGCTGTAGCCTTCGCCGAGGAGCTCTTCGAACCGTCTGCCTTATATTGATGGTAAGTGGGCCGCCTTTCGTGAATCGACCATTTCAAACCGATTTCATTCAACTTAACAACATACTCTGGTTTCAGTTTGCTCTTCCCATAGGCGGACCGCTGACGATTAATCCACCGTCCCAGAGCTCTGGGAGGGTTGTCTTCTGTCCTGTAGTTTGCTGGAACATTTCCGTCCCATTCATTTCCGCCCTTCTTCTTTTCCTTGATATATTGGCAAAGAGTTTCAAACATTGATTCCCAAGATGTTGTTGCCAACATGGACCACTTCAAACCGATTTTTTCCAAAGCTAATTGACGATCTTTACGAAGCTTTCCAGCTTGGAACATACTTCGTTGTCGATTTACCCACCGACCTAGATTCTTATCTTCGTCATCATCTTTGAGAAAAGACTTGGTTTTATCTTTTGTAACCTTAATTCGGAAATTTGTTGGAACTATACCGGGAAACGTCGGAGAGCAATCATACAACGGCACGAAAGAAACGCAAGTTAGTTTTGCTCTCTCTACTTCTATAGACGCTAGACAGCTGACAGGTCTTACCATTGCCATCCCATTTTTTCCCCTGCTTATTCTGATCTGCAACATAAAGACGAAGTTCCTCCAACATTTCATTCCAAGAATTAGATGCCAACACACTCCACTTCAGACCAGCGTCTACAAGACGTTTCTCCCGTTCTTCTTTGAGGGTGCCCTTACTTTTGGCGGAACGTTGATTGTTCACCCATCGACCAAGGGCTTTTCCGTCTTTTGTTTTGTACGTCGTGGGAACATTACCATCCCACGTCCACTCCGACTTTTGTTCCTCCGTCATACCGGCTGTTGAATCCTCCCTTCGTTGCTCAATAAATTGCAAGAGACATTCGAACATAGATTCCCATTTTTGACTCGATTGTCCCTTGGTAGATGATGCTGGCGTTCCACTACTGTATAGAGAACCAGGAGTTGTGTGTTTTGAGGCAGCCGTGTTTGAAATGGTCGGCGTATTGAAATTATTTGCACTTCCCGCAATAGAGGGTCGTGCAGGATGCAGCGGTGTCGTAGGTGCGAGAGAGCTGCGTTTTTTGGGTGGCAACCCGCTCATTTTGACCGAACCGTTGCCGCCAACTGGAGGTACATAGCCTGCTGCTGCTCTCGCTCGTTCTCGTAGTTTRGCCATTTCTTGGTCGTCCATTTTGGTTAGGGTTGGTGATTGCGATTTCTGGCAAAAATCAACGCACTGTCTCTTAGCTGACGCCAATGATTCTGTGATAGAGGCTCGTTTCTTCTTCGAAGTTCCCATTGAGGCCCCTTTTTTCTTATTGATGCGAGGCGGTTTTTTGTGAATTGGAAGTGACCGCTTCTTGTGATTCCTTTGTGACCCGAGAGATGAAGTTGAAGAACCGTCGGCTAATGAAAAATTCGTTAGATCGAGACAACCAGCAGCGGCCTCTGCCGCATGGACAGCAGCCGCAACAGCATCATAGTCAACAGATATCTGCAACATAGAATTAATCGAAGAAGATCTAGGACGACCTGTCAACGAGTCTGTTGATCTGTTGGAACCGACGTCAGAGGCAGCTCCAATAAGAGGTGATGCAGTGCTACTTATTTCACTGTCGTTATCCCCTTTCGTGTCTTTTGATACTGCTTCCACTGCTGTTGCTAAATCTGCTAATTGATCTTCAACAGAATTCATAGTAGCCTGAATAAATGTATGAACATCAGCTGGAAATTCGGCATCAGTGAGTTCTCCATTCATTGCGGAATATCGAAGCAAAGCGGATGCATCTGTGCCAATCGATGCTATTGAGTTCAAGCGATCTCGATTATTGATTGATATCTTTGTTGGTATCCTTTCATCATTGACAAAAAATGATGAGACAGATTCACCTCCGTCAGCATTTGCTGCTCCTGTTACATCATTGGCCAAACTTGTGTAAATTGTAGCTGCTAATGCTGCAGTTTTGTCTGTTGATGCTCCTGCTGCTGGTGAAGAAGCGACGGCGGCAGGAGAATTATTATTGTTGCTGTTATTTTTGGTGTCGCCTGTGAGAAATCCAAACCCGAAACTCTCTAAATTTTGATCCGCCCTAAAATTTCCGACAGATAGGTCAGACATTCCACCCCAGGATTCTAACCGATTCCGTCTTCCCCCAATACTATTTAGACGTTCTCGCGACATGAGCGTATTGTTCATGTTTTGGTGAGAATTGCCGTGATTGTCTTTACTGCTGCTAGCGACATGTGGTGGCTTTCCGGCAGCCTCGGTAGCGGCATCAAAACTTGCCAATCGCTCCCGCTGTGATGGATTCAATACAAGACTTTCTGTTCCGTCCCCCAAAAATGCCTCCATCAAAAAGCGGTGGGATTGAGAACCCAATGTGCCATCGTAGCTCGTATCTTTTGAAGTTTGACTTTTATTGTCGGACTCCACCGAAGATCCCTTTCTTATTCTAGCCGCGGATATGGCTGCTTCGACTCCCAAGTTATCCAATCGATCAAGGCCTTGTCCTTGTGAGTGCAAAGATGCAAACGAAAGGCCTCGGTCTTTTCGAGAACTTGGAAAACTTGGGTTTGCGCTGTTTATTGGACTAGGAGGATGATTTGCCAACAGAGAATGCGTATCGTTGTCAATCGGGGGTATTGAATCATCTTCTCCCATTGCTGGTAGAGCATCTACGGATTGCAAAATTTTTTGGTGTTTGTCGTCATTAGGTGGTTGGTCTTGATTGGGTTTCTGCGGATTGTCTTTATCTTTTTCCTTTTGCTGCTGTTGATGCTGCTGCAGCCTTTGTTGTTTCGAAGATGACGAGGAATTTGGATTATTTTTGGGTGTCGATGCCAACAAGGACTCAGGTATTGTAAGATCCGAGTATAGACGGCTGCGGTTGGCATTCGATGGAAGCATGAGCACCGACGACGAAGATACTGCTACACCTGCTGCTGCCATGGGTCCTTTCGGTGCTAATCCTGGCACGTGATGTTGTGGCAACAATTGCGAAACCGAATACGAGGAATCGCCATCGTCAATGGATAATGCGGGAAATGAAAAGTCGACAGACGCCTTCCGTTTTCTAAAAGGCCGCCTTCCATTCGGTGAGGTTCGATGTTTGAGGCTGCTGTGGGTATTGATAATACCGATAGTGTTGTTATTATTGTTGCTGTTGCCCACACCGACATCCCTGTTACCGCTGTTCTTGTTTTTGCCATCTTTGTTGCTGTTTTTATCGTGACTACTGCTGTTACTGCTAACTCCAAGTCCCGATAGAAGACCATCATAACCCACACTACTCCCGCCAAATCCCACGGCACTCCCGGCGATACTGCCCAAAGATCCGGTTGCACCAAACTCATCGGAAGAACCTCGACGGGGTCGTACTGATATTGATGGAGAGGAAGATGGTGTGTTTTTGTTGATAGCATCACTTTTAATGTCGGAAGATGAGGTAGTTTCGGGAGCCAGAACTGCRGTGGAGTCAGAGTTGGAAGGATCGGGAGTAGAATCAACAGCTGTGGAAGTTTTAGAATCCACCGGCGGCGAGGCAGCTGCTGGTGAAGATTTTTCAAGAGCAGCTTGCGAAGCCATCGGTAATGTCGACTGCTGAGTTAATTCTTCTGATTCGTTTTGCCCAAGCAATGCCTGAACTTCAAGCTATTCTTCCTCTTTCCTAATCCCTCTCGGTCTTTTTCTTTCGAGTCAAGTAGAGAGGGAGGCTGTTTGTTTAAGGCGCTTTCAATTTTTTTCTGTTTCAGTTTGCGATTGCAAGGCGAAATTTATTGGAAAAACATCCAGAAAATTAAACTTTTTAAAATTGGCATGTATTGTTGGTGCTGCTAATTTCACACCTTTCGGCATATGGATTGTTGTACGTACGAGTACAATTGCTACGTAGTACCATCAAACAATGTCATGTCGCGTTTTCAGAGCACGCGATTGATTGAACCCGTTTCCCGGTCACGACCACGACACAAAAAGAATGCCGTTCCAAAAAAAATTCTATTGTAGGACCGGAAGCAAGTGATTTCGAGGGCAGGTAATTGTACGAGTTACAATACTTAGACCTATTCAGGAACACAAGTCACTGACGGCGAACACTACGAACCTGTACTTTCCGCTTGTTCTGCATCGCATTTAACATCACTCGCGTGTTTCTTTGTGAAGACAAAATAATTACGAAAAAATAAATGGTAGCGGTCGGACACATTTTCATTCAATAAATTTTCTAGATTCCTGATTCCATTTTAGCAGCGAAAGGCTGAATTGGCCATACGAATCATATGTACTCGTACTAGTACTTGCACTCTTAACTCTTCCGTACCGTACGTACGTACTTGGATCAAGCGGAATAGATACCGTACGTACGTACCGTATCACCAGTCCACCATACCATACCAGTCTCGTCGGGCCGCTACCGTACGTACGGACGGACTGTACTACGTATGGTGCGRGGGGACAAAAATTAATCCTGAACATTCGTACTTCTTCGACCAGGAATTGCATTTTACGCTTCGTGTATTGGAATACTTATTTGTAAGCACTACCTACATTCTCAAGAATGTGAGATAAGTGAACGCGAAATCATGGAATACAGCTGTTGTGACTATATTGTAATTATGTTACACGCTGTTARTTACGTGTAGCGTGGCAAAATGGCGTTGGCGTTGGGATCAACGCGAATAATCCTGMCCCCGCCGTAGGTATTGCTTATGCATTATCTATGTTTTGCACATCGTTTCATTTTCACCATAAAATCACCTCGTCAATTCAGTATGACGAATGATGAAGTCATGAGATATGTCAGGATGCAGACAAACATTGGTGATCGTTCCACCCCTCTCCTCGATTCGTTCGCATGCTCGTGCGATCTTAGATGGCAAGGAATAATCGATAGAACCATCCAAAAAACGTACGAAGTAGGAATCTCCTGGTCCTAATGAGACCTCCACAGGTGCTGCCGAATTTGCCATTCTACGTTCCAATATCTTTGAGAGCTGTGAGGGCAGATTTTTCCAAACCGCTCTTCCATCGTGACTCAAAATGATCCACGAGTTACTAGGTAATGAYTTGTACCTGACACCACTGTTTTTGGACGAGGGATGCTGCTCCGGTTGATAAACTTGGATAGTCTCAATCGGACCAAAAGCTACTCGATAAACATCCCACGATTGCATAACATACTGAAAATCAGGATCCTCGGCGGCTGACCCCCACCAACATTCTCCAGACTGAAATTTGGCAAAATAACACCCAAGTGAACCAGTGCTTAGATACATCAAATCCTCGACTTTTGGTCGTTCGGCTGCATCAGTAGTTACTCCTTCATCATGCTGAAACCGACGAGCAAGTCGATTTGGCAATTTCCCAATAATTTGCGACTGACCGACATCTCGAGAGACGTAAAAGCCCGAATCAATCGACTTTGAATCCGTGGCGGAAAGCAAATTCGCATGCTGAAAATTCATCGCTGCGCTTTCTACGGAGCGATTGTTGGCTGGCATGATTGTTGTGATGCTGTGATCATTCTTGCACAGACTTGTTATCTGTGCACTATGCTGCTCGCCGACAATATTGTGAACCAAGATTTCCTTCGTGTTGGCATTTCTGAAATGAATCGTGATGGAAGTCCCACGTTGCTTTTGAAGTGCGCTTCGCTCAGATACCGACAAAGGTTGCTTTTTGGTAGCATCGTCTTTTAGCAACTTGTGGGTGTTCCACGTGCCCGAAACATTTTCCTTGTTACCAATACTATCGCTCCCGGCATTACTTCTACTGACGTTCATGCCTTGTTTCAACCACATTCGATCTTGTTGCAACGAAGAAAGCTCGGTTTCAAGCATACTTAACTCTTGTTGCACAGCTTTCCGTTCGTCGACAGCAGGTGCATCTTTAAGCAACTGCAGCGCATCTGCATACGCCGTGTCGACTGCAGAGATCCCTAGCAACGGAATCCTATGCCCCTTCGGCCTCCAGTTGTTCGCATTCGCAGCAGTAGAAGTGACATTGCTAGATGTCGCTACTACAGTAGAAAATTGATTTTTATATACTCTTTGACGCTCCCGAATACGTTCTTTCAGAGAAATTACAGGTTTCACTTTCATCGCATTAATTTTGTTTCCAAGAGCATTTCCAGAGGATTGAATGCCAGGAAAGGATACTTCTATCCCATTCGATGTCTCGTTGACGCTTACATCTGGCATGTTATCATTGGTACGAATATTACGCTGACTTCCTCCATTACTCGTAGAGTATCGTTTACCCTCTTGTGGCCGTTGGCCAGGGGATTTAGAGACGCCCTTGCTGTTTATCGTGCTTGATTTCTTGCCTTTGTAAAACATCCGACCCTTTGTTCCCACGCTTCCACTTCGTGGATCCTTTTGTTCACCCGGTCGGGGGGCGCTGTTTCGACGYGCTAGTTGATACTGCTGATATGGATTGCCTGCGATTGACGATCTGTCTGGAGCAACATGAACAAGGTCCTCTCGCTTGCTTCCAAAGGAGAACATGGTACCGTAGTCTTTGATCGAACGAGTTGGTACCCCTCCTTGCTCTTTAACGCCACCGCTACGSTGTGTTCTATTGACTTCTTCTCCGTCTTTGGTCATTGTGCTTGTCTGCTACACTGTGTACTACATACTCAAAATATCTGCTGTACAACGTAATGATTATACGTTAGCAACAGTGACACATGTACTTAAGCCATATTACGATTATCGAGCAACGGGAATTACGGGCGCAGCTAGTTTTTAACTGCTTTAGACTAACCGTTTTCAACCTGAGACGGATGGCGCGCGGCCTGGCTCGCAAAATGATGCGGAATACAAAGTACGGTACCTGGTACCATAGTTTACGGTAGTATTGAAGAACCCGYAYTCGTATTTCGGTAAAATTTACTGAAAGTACGCTCACGTACGTACTACTCGTACGTTAGGCACCGGCAGATGAATCGACTATCGAGTGGGACGTGCACGAATTGGAGCTCCGATATAACAGGTTATGAGTAAAATGCAAAAAGCTTGTTTCCCAATCCCCTTCAGGATGTTCATGAAGAGCGAAACAGAATTGCAGAGATGTCCGTTACGTACGTAGTGCGATAGCTTCGCGCACCATTTGTTACTTCGAGTAATTTGAAACTCAGATCTGCTTTGTGTCAACCATCATGTTGTAGCTACGTACCGTCAGACCCCTGGCTACCTGAGCGTACCTAAAATCGGGCTTCCGTACCGTACGAAAGTTCAGTACAAACGTACCTTTTCTTCTACGAACGGTACATTAATTCTTCCTAGACGAAAGTTACATTATCCTCCCCTTTCCTTTTCAAGGAACAAATTTCAATTACGTGTGTTTTTCTCAAGAGGAGCTGTTTTTTTTTCTGATAAAAATCGAATGGAAAGCCATCAGTAATCGTTCGATAGTTGATCAAGATATCGGCTGTACAAATGTTCTCGCCTCCAGAAAAAATTGGCAGGCCTATCGAGCCCGTGAAAAGGCAGAGGCTCGAATTGGGGAAAAAAGTGTTCAAGGTCCCCGTACCATCGAAAAGGCGATCAACTCGGAAAACACTCCAACACGACTGGCAGAAACCGTCAACAACGATAGAGCATAACCTCCTTCTTCAGCCCACATTAAAAAGGCAAAGGAAAAAGCGAATTGAGCGAGAAAGAAAGAATAATGAGCGGAAGAGAGCGACAAAACATTGGAGATGTTCTTTAACTTCAGAACACGAGAGCGAAATAAAAATATCCGATGTTTTCATCAAGAGACCACGATATTGTTCGAAGCAAAGACGGCGTTTGAAAAGGAATCACCCAGAAATTCGACAACTTGCTCGATGCGCAGGAGTAAAGAGAGCCTCCGATCGATTGAAAATGAATAATGAGAAATTGGAGACAATAAAACGAGAATCCCATGTGCCACCACCTTTTGAACCAAAGGATGATGATACTTACATTATCCCGCAACCTGGACAACTCATCTCATATCTTTGGTATACAAGGCCAAATCCAGTCTATGGTGAAAAGAAGATTTACCGAACGGGGGTTCTATGTTCAAATAACGGGAGCATTAGATTCTTTGACGATGAAAGTGAAGAAAATGTGAAAACCAATGGCGAACGCAAATTTATTGAAAACAAATTTTATTTGAATAAGCGTGTTTTCGCAAATGGTGCTTTCCGTGTTAGAACCGATCTAGTAGAGGGAGCGTAAGTTTGAGAAACAAGTAGACCTGCAATGTGGTTGTGATGCGCCTTTGTCTCTCATCAGTTGCGTTTTTGTTCTTCTGACAGSACATGCTACGAAAGAGAGATGAATCTCCCTTGCAAATTAGTCCAAATTGACGAAAAATCCGGGGCGGTTTTAGTCGAAAACCTTTTGATAGAAGACGGAGGTAAGAAGACACTGTGGATCTCACCCGATGATTTAGTCGGGAACTTCAAATATTCAAGAGCAACGAAAGATAAAAAGAATCAAAGCATGAAGATCTGCGATCCCCACAAGCATAGCCAGGACTTTGTGAAAGTACATCAAAGAATCAGTGGCTCGACAGAAGAAGAAGAATATCAGCCACATCCTGTATTATCAAAGCCACCGGTATCATTGAACGTATCCAGAAGTTCCCATTTTATACCAGAAAAAGGATTAGCACCAGCAACTTCCGACACAACTTCCAAAAAAAGAGTCTTAAAAGTACCAGCTTCGTGGTATGCGTCTATGGGTATAACGAATCCACGGTCGAAGGTAGATCAATCCGAACCAACACCTGCTCTTGAATACAGAGACTATAAAAACCAAAATATGCAGAGTAGCAACACCACAAACGCCATGTTCGGTCAACCGAAAATTCCTTATAAGCCTGTCCTTCCTCGATTTCCTGAAAGTTCACCGCGAAATGAAATTGTCCCAGCACCGCTTGGACTGCCAGTRCAAATGCTTTCAGATACACTTGCAATGAATAACCATGCAATTATGATTCAGTCGAAACTGAATCTAATAAAACAACATAATATGGTGGTAGAACTTCTCATTTTGACAAATGACCTCGCAACTTCAGTGGCGTGTCTGCAATACGTGAAGCCCCTTCATCAAAGAGAAATTCCGGTTGGACCCACGGCTATGAAAGTCGTATCAGCTGCCGAAATGAAATGCCAATTTCTCATAGAAGAGCAAGTCGAGAGGCATCTGACTSAACCAGAATATTCCGGAGGGAAGGGTTACACTTCTTTACACGCTAGGATGATGATTTGTCAGTTGGCACCCATTCTGGGACCGAACTTGGGAAGGATGGATCACCCTTTGGTATCTATAACGAAGCTCAGACTTTTGGGGTTGCTTGAACAAGAAGCCTGCGATATTTTTCCGTTTATACAAGGACTTGAGGAAGACATTCTTTTGAAATCCATATCAATAAAAAGAAAATTGGCAATGGACCTTCGTCTTTAGTGCCTTCTAATCTGGGAAAGGATTGGAACTTRGAGTCAGTCGGTGAAACATAATCCAATAGTTGGAAGTAGACATACGCGATGTGACTTGAGCGAAATAATATTGCAAGATTTAGTCACCATAGCCGTTGAAAACTAGGGTTAACTTAATTTCATAGAGCAATCATTGACCATGTTTTATTTTTTTCTCGCTTTCATTACTTTGATTCTCTCCGCTCTCAGGCACTGGAAGAGATCGCTTGCGACTATTGGTTTCATTTTCATCCACATCTTTTCTTTGTATGGCATCTGTTTTCTTCAAATATTTAATTGGGAGGACTCCCCTCTGAACCGAACGCTCAATTTCCTCAATGTCCGCGGGAGATTCTGCATTGGCCACCATTTCTCGAATCAGTTCCTTTTCTTCGACAGTGAAATTTACCACGAAAGACTGYTCCGCCGACGCGCCTTCGCCTGGAGTGAACGTTTTCGACTTTCCCGCTTCGTCCTGCACGTCACTCTCTAGGGCAGCCCCTGCTGCGGACACAGCTAATCTTCGAGCACGATCTCTTTCTGATTTGGTTATCCTTTGGTGATCTAGAACTTTYAGCGAAGGAATACTATGTATAGTGTACAATCGATAGTGCTGCCGCCCTATAATGTCATTTTAAATGATGGGGAGGCAAAATGATGAGAAAAAATCAGATATATCCAATTCAGTTAAATCAGTTTCACAAAGTCTTGCTGCAAGGACACAAAAAAACCTATTGCGTAAACTCTTTCGCACCACCGTTGAGTGAATGAAACGAGATACCATACGTAGGATTCTTTGATCAAACCACGAGTGCTTTGTCAGATTCATTTATRATATCTCATGCATMCTTAAGCGTACATCAAGGTTTTTTTGAATATCAAACGTAACGAATCAGCTTGGCACTGCGGGGAAGGACAATGAAAATAAATTCCATAGTTCTTCTGGTAACTACTCACTTTGGACAGGATTGCCATGCAGATTCAAACATTCAAGATTCCCTTTGCTCGAATGACTCTCGGATTTCTTAGCATTGCTATTATGGTATGCCTTTCCTAGATTGGAAATTTCGTGAAGCTTTGATATGTGGTTGTGTGATAAGTCCAAGTATTGGAGGTTGGGTAAATTCTTGGATAGGTTACTTGAATCGATTGCTTCAATGATGTTACCCGACAGACTTAGACTACTGAGACGCAATAGACGAGGAAAATTTTCCAATCGAGTTAGCCTATTGTCCGTCAAATCCATCGCATCATAAGCGTCCCGAGTGACACCCAAGTGCTCAACGACAGGAATGGCCAGGCCTCGCAACACGATCTCTCGTTCCCCAAGAGGATTCGTCCGTTGCTCGGATGATGCAATTAACTCCGCTGTTAATCTCATTATGTTATGTGATAATCATACACAGTTATGCCACAACTTTAGTCTTCTTCAAATGCAGTATCTAGATGAACACCATTGTCGTCTTCGAAATAGCCTTCCTTACTTTATTGCTGTGCTACGGGTCGTAAGCTCCCAGTAGTGTAGTTTAGGAAGCTCTCTCTCGCGGTTGTTTCGTCTCCTTTATTGGAGGGCTCCAATTCATTGATCGATTGTTTCATTCGACTACATAGATGGACTAGTGACTGAAAAATCGATTCATGGACTGTATTACTTTCCATCGAAATCTTTTGCAGATGTCTCAGATACTACGGTTCCTCGTTCGTATCGTATGGTACCGGTAATACTGTGCTGGGCGTATCAACCTAATTTTCTGCCACGCGGTAAAAATTTGGATGACAAAAATTGATCTCATGCCCTTCGCTCTTGTCGTWCGGTTCCGCCGCGCCTCTTCGTAAATGTGACTGTGACTCCTCCGTTTCTCGTTTCTTGTGTTTCCCTCTTTCTTCCGATCAACCAAAAACCTATGAAAAGTCATTTCAGACAAAGCTCATAAATTTCACTGGAAAGGAACACGAAGCTCTATACGTTAGCTATCTCGAAGCAACCAAAAAAGACCACAATGCGTTTTGATCGTATCGCCATTAAAGCTCTCGCCCTTCTGGCCGTGAGTCATGCTCCTACACCCTTCAGATGTAAGTGAATTGTCAATGCTTTTCACCATGACGACTCGTCRTCATACGTCGACGGGTTATCTTTCCTTACTTCATTTTGGTACTAGCGCTAACGTGTTAAACTCTAATTTATTTCTGGGAACTGATAAAAATATGAAGCCTCGTCGTCGGTCTCCATGCTAGTTGGCGCCGAAGAAACCCCTGCTGCCAATATTGCCGTTCCTGATGGAGCCGAGTCCTTCACTTTTGAGGCCGAAGTATCCAAAATGCTTGACATCGTTGTCAACTCGCTTTACCAAAACAAGGATGTCTTCTTGAGAGAACTTATTTCCAATGCCAGCGATGCCCTCGACAAAATTCGCTTCTTGTCGCTTACAAATCCCGATTTTTTGGAGGGCGAAGAAAAGCTTCAGGTTCAAATCGAATACGATGGTGATGCGAACACCCTCACCATCCGAGACACAGGTATTGGTATGACTCACGATGAGCTTGTTGCTAATCTGGGCACTGTTGCTCGCAGTGGTACGACCAAATTCTTGCAGGCATTGAAAGCAGAAGGATCGGATGGAAAAGAATCCGGAGCAATTTCACAAATCGGTCAATTTGGTGTTGGTTTTTATTCCGCSTTCCTCGTTGCGGATCGCATCCAGGTTGCCAGCAAACACTACAATTCTCCTACTCAATACGTTTGGACTTCCGCCAATGGATCTTCTGAATTCAATATTTACGAAGATCCGCGAGGCACCACTCTCACGAGAGGTACGGAAATCACACTTTTTCTCAAAGAGGACTGTCTCGAGTACGCCGACGAGAACAAACTATCCCAACTTGCAAAGCATTATTCAGAATTTGTTACCCATCCAATATCATTGAGAACGGTAACTACGATGGAAGTAGAGGTGGAGGATGACGAAGACAGCGCCGCCGACGATGAGAAGACGGACGGAGATGATTTAGAAGTAACAGAAGAGGAAGAGGTTGAAGAAAAGCCAAAGAAAACAAAGGAAGTCACAACTTTTGATTGGGAAGTTTTGAATGGAAATCCTGCCATCTGGACTCGCTCGAAGGAAGACATCACYGACGAAGAGTACCAAGCTTTCTTCAAGGTGCTCACAAAGGATGAAAATAAAAAAGCTGAACTATGGACGCATTTCAGCGCAGAAGGAAATATCAATTTCAAATCCATTTTGTACCTCCCTATGGATAGCCYTCAAGGCATGAATGGAATGATTCCTCATGGTGATGAATTCGGAATTAGTCTTTATGTCAAAAAGGTTTTGATTAGTGACGAATATGAATTGCTGCCTCGGTACCTTTACTTTATGAAGGGTGTTGTAGATAGCGATGATTTGCCTCTGAATGTCAGTCGTGAGACACTCCAGGAATCTAAGATTATTAAAATCATCAGGAAGAAGGTTGTGCGAAAGGCACTCGAATTGTTGAAGAGTTTCCAAAAAGAATCCGACGACGAAGTTGCTGCTGCAGAAGAAGAAGAAGGTGATGATGATAACAAGACTCCAACAACGAACAAATATAATGAGTGGTACAAGCAATTTTCTGTTCATCTCAAGGTCGGTGCCATTGAAGACGAACCGAACAGAAGTAAAATTCTCAAATTGCTTCGTTACGAGAGTACTACATCGGATGGAGGACTTGTTGGCTTGGAGAAGTACGTTGAGAACATGAAGGAATGGCAGAAAGATATTTTCTTTGTCGCAGGGGACGACATTGAGAAAGTAAAGAAGTCACAATTCCTTGAGCAATTCGCCGAAAAAGGAGTTGAGGTTCTTTACTTCGTGGAACCTATGGATGAATACATGGCCGATAACATTCGTTCCTTCGACGGCCACAGGTTCAAGAACATTGCTAGTGATGGCATTMAATTAGAAGACGACAAAGAAGACAAAGACTTGGCCACACGGCGCCAGAAATTCTACMAAGAAAAATTCAAGCCTCTTACAACTTGGTTGAAAAAATTGTATGGACGTTCCGTCATGARAGTCACTGTTTCTGAACGATCAATTTCGGCCCCGGCTATCGTTTCCAGTGCTGAATACGGACACTCTGCCAACATGGAGCGACTAATGCGTGCACAAGCGTATGGCTCAGGCCAGAATGGCTTTGCCWCGCAATCCATGAAAATTTTCGAAATCAATCCTCGTCACCCAATGATCACAAAACTCCTCGARAGCGCCCCACCAGAAGATGCCGACAAGGACTACGAGGTATCTAGGGAAGCGAAGGATGTTGCTCTGTTTTTGCAAGAAATGGCCCTTCTGAATGGTGGATTTTCAATCGAAAACCCTGAGGGACACTCGAAACGAATCCTCAAATTCCTTCAATCGGAACTTGGCTTGGAATCCTTGAAACTTGAAGACCATGCCGATCTTCCGGTCGAAGAAGATGTCCCTCCTGAAGTAGACRGTGAAGATGTCACGTTAGATATTGATGAGATTGTTRGTGAAATGAAGGCCGAGGAAGCTGCAAGCGATGAGCTTTAGGATATTRATAGTTTGAATCAACTATGACAAATGCAATAGAAGTAGAAAATACAGGAAATAACTTGCATAGCAGCGTTTGATTTCGATTACATTTTTGTCTTGTATCAACAACATAGGTCATCCCAATAGGTTAGATTATTAATATATTTCATAGAGAGGAGAAAAGAATCAATCGGAAYGATCTAGCAATCGACAATCAAACAACGGTCGTAAATAATACCGAGTCTTCAGAATGTTCATGTATCCCGCCGCCCACTCTGTTGGCCCTTTGCTCTCCCTATTGAAAGCCGTTCTTGAATATCGGCGATCGCTTCGTAGTTGGATGGTTCGGATTCAAGTGCGCACTGAAAGAGGTCTTCAGCAGCAGTTGTTGTATTGGAACCATTGGCGGAGCTACTGGAAGAACCRGAACCTCCTCTGACCTGTTGAGTGAATATATAACCGTTGCATTTGTCAATCTTTGCCACGACTCTCCCCACCGATTCAGCACTGGATATATCAAGCGGCAAAAACGAAATCAAACCAAATTCTTCCACGATCTCGGCCATTACTTTGTGGAGTCGTGTGTGCTTTCGGAAGAATGGCGAGGAGCTCTTGATCTTGCGCGCGCGTTGATACTCTGGATCGTCGGCATAATTGTCCTCGTCAAAGTATTGCTGTGTAGATATTGTAAAATCGTCTTCGTTCTCGTTCAAATCAAAATCTCCCTGCTGCTGGAGGTATGGAACCAGTCGTTCTAGATCCTGGCAATCGGTGAAGAATTCCAACGAGAATGGCAGTGGTCCATAGTTGGCAAGCAGATCGATTTTGCTGAGAACATTGACRGTCGGCAGTTCCAGCTTGAGCATGACGGTGGTTCCTAGCAAAGCCGCGGAAAGAAAATTGGCGGGCTCTGTGCAATAGTGTGCATCGATGAGCTGGATCGCCACCAACCGCAAATCAAACACCTTGACAAGCTTCGCAAGGAGACGCGGGACGGCGGTCCCGTGCGTGTACAATTCGATCTGCCCCGGCAAATCGAAAATCAGGTACGCGTTGTTGTCCCCTTGTTCCCGTATCTGTTCTTCGATCATGTCTACCACCTCGTCGACGTGGGCCTCGAGGTACTCCATGCAGTAGACCAACCCGCCGTTGGGACCCAGTCCGAGCTGTTTCATCACCGACGATAAATTGACCACGCTCTTGCACACGTCCAATAGACATTCGTAGGGCAGATCATTTTCGAACTCGTCTTGATCCTTTTCGTCACCCTCTACGTCCGCACCATTTTTTTCTAMGGTAGACTTCTTTGTCGCTGACGGAACTTCGTTCGCTGGATCAAGGTTGATGACCCATGCGTTTCTTCCCAGCAATCGTAGATACTCCTGCATGCCTGTGCAGTAGGTTGTCTTCCCTGAACCAGGAGGGCCTGCTACGACCTGACCATACAGCACCATTTTCTTTTCGATCCAGGACTGCCTTGGTATTCGCTTCCTATATGAGTGGGTGACCGTACCGAYCGCAGTCAATGTTTTCGAAAGGTTGACAATGAAATGCTTAAAAAATCTGGAAGACAATACACTACTGTATCATGAGTTGTATTTCAAGATGCTTCCATTGCGGCCATGATCGATCGACAACTCCGGAGAAATATCTGGTTGATCATCAAATCGGCGGTTTTGGGATGAGCAGGGTTTCTGAAAGTTTGCGCGCGCTCTTTGAAAAACTAAAACTGTACCTGACGAATGCGTGACCCGATTGATTCATTCTGTTTTTCCGATCAATAAGTATATTTTCTCAAATCCGAATGAAACATGACGCAGGTATTAGTTCAACTCGTGCGAGAAACTTCGAGACACGGTGATTCTCTCTCAGTTGTTCGTAACGGAGTAAATGGGTCGATACTCATAATCCAACCGCTCCATGAATTTCTTGGTACGAACACGGAACGAACAGAGACAACCACGGCACAGAATCAATCAATAAAAGCACAGGGTTACGCACACTCAAAATGACCCAGTTTCTGAGAAACTATCTCGCTTTGGCACTGGTGGCKATCGCTAGCTTGACAGCGGTCCGTGGATTCTCTGTTTCCAACGGAGAGACGAGGCGGGGGTTTGCGTCGTCGGTCGCAGGAATTGTTACCGGATCCTCGGCACTGCTKATCGATCCGTCTCGTGTGTTTGCCGAGGACGCTGCCGCGACGCCGCTGGCTCGCTACGAGAACAGCAACTGCAAATTTTCCATCGACCTGCCCTCCGAGTGGACCATGACGGAGCAATCCTTGCCTGACCGACGCAAGATCATCCTGTACATCAAACCCGACTCCAACCAGAAGACACTTTTCTTCATTGCCTTCACCCCTACGCGCGACGATTTTACATCGCTGGGGTCGTTCGGGGTACGTCCATATTTTGCTCGATGGGGAAGGGCCGAATCGGCGGTTCCCGGTCGTTTCCGRTTCACATCGTGAAAACAAAGGAAAACTCATGGTTGTTTTGTTTTTAATCCGTGTTGGCCGGTGGCCGTCGCGGTTCATTTTTTCTGTTGCAGTCGGTCGACGAGGTCGGACAGGCGACGATTCTTCCAAAAGCCGAGCTTGCCGCGAAGCAGGGCATCGAGAGCGAAATGCTAAGCGCCGTATCCAAGAAGCAGGCCTACTTTTTCGACTATGTTCAATCCGTCCCGTCGCAACCAAAGACCCATTTCCGTACCATTTTTAGCTTGGCAACCGGAGCGACCGGGGGAGCCGGAAATGTATTGGTGACCATTACGGCCCAGACTCCAGAATCAGACTATGCTGCGATGGAACCCTTGTTCAACAAGGTTYTGGATTCCTACAAGAACGCCTAATCAATCAAAAATTCGCAATTTCTACGATAAAGATACAGTCAAATATTTTTCAGGGCCAGGTRACTTCGAGGATGCYCTGTGGGACAAYTAAYATTGGCACAAACCTCAGCTTTGGGGGAGCCAAAATCAAATGATTAGATAACGGGCTGGAAGACGTCGGAAAAGTTATTCGCGGCGACTTCGAGTAGCAGTCGTTGTCGTCATACCACCGAAAATAACGATAATCCATTCGTGCTGCCTCATTCTTTCCGTTCAAASTTTAGTGCTAGCTCCTATGTAAGCCGGCTGACCAATRGTGCAAAGCGCAAAGCTTTCTCAAAAAATCAAATCACACGCTACCGTACGTGTAGTCCATGAAAGCCAAAAAGGAAACTTATATCCTGTTCGACTTATTCTTAGACGATGGCTTCGTAAATCCCAGTCAGCGATTATTTCTTCTCTGGTGGTCCGGAAGGAGTAGGATATACAATGCCTTCGTCGGCTAGCGGATTCGCATGAATGGTGATACCAGTGATTTCTGGTGGTTCAAGGGGTGTCGTTTTCTGACTCCTGGATTGTGCCCTCTCTCCCCACACCGGCAATCGTTCCCATTTGTCTAGCGTATCCCACCCGTCTAGAACCTGACCGAACACCGTGTGCATGTTGTCTAGATGCGGTTGCTGCTCATACAAAATGAAGAATTGTGACTGATGTGTAGTCGACAACCAATTCATGATGCAACCGACAAATTGGTTCAAACAAAATGAGAAGCSCAAGAGTCGGTTTAGAACSAGGTCGAAAWATACGATAGTCGATGATTGGTTCGCACGAAACGAAAATCATCCTCTCGTTTCCAMRACGTTAGCATCGATTTCGTGTGTTCCGTAGAGAAGCACACATCGATTRTGCCTGSTGCGTGCCCGTGCTCCCATTAGATAAAGAGTGCATCAATCGCATCACAAATAAAACCGTAGACCTGTAATTCTTGATCTGTTGTCCTAAAGACTTACCTTGTTGGTRTCTGGCCCCCGATTCGCCATTGAGAGCCTTCCGCGTCGATCGTGCTTGTTGTTTGGATGGAATTCGTCGGGAAAGGTAACGTCGTTGCCCCAGATGGAGGATTTCTTTCCGGTAACGTGGGCCGTGTCACCCCCTTGCATCATGAACCCGCGGATGTTGCGATGAAAGATCGTTCCGTTGTATCGGCCAGACGCCGCCAGAGCGAGAAAGTTAAAGGCGGTGCGCGGGCAGGTGTCGCAAAAGATCTCGCATTTCAAATCCCCGTTCGTCGTGTGGATTGTGACCGACATGGTTCCGGCTGCTTKWRCAGAATTCTGCCGTAGAGCAATGAATTGGATTGGACTKTTAGGAATGCTACGRCTGTCGTTACACTCGGTGCCTTGATGCTTTATCAACTTTTGTTTGTGTTAGGGGATTGATGAAGTGGGAGTGGGAGCCCGAATAGCWACGACACGAGAGRCGGTACGTACTCGTGTCKTGTCTTGCACCAGTTGTGGTATTGACGCTTACGGTGCGGTTCGTACCGTAGCGTATGCACAACACGAATACCTACCGGTACGATTTCTAAGCCTAACGTAACTAAACAGAACGAAAAGATTCAATCTTCAGAGCATTTTTTTTTAAATTTATCTTCTGTCCAGTCCCGCGTATTTTAATCCCAAGAATGAAAAATGGAGGAAAACWACGTGGTGCGCGTACCGAATTGAAGTTCGCATGCTCGAAGGTAGTAGCCGTTAAGAAATCGAATCATGTTTTTCATGGACTGGATGGTACCTGGTACTTTACTCGTACTATTGCTTGTACGGWCCTTTTTTTATTTTGCTACCGTGTCGTACAACCCTTACAGTAGAGAACGCTTCGATTACGGAATACTACTAGTAACTCGTAATTACTACTAGTACTTACAAACTCGGAGTAGCACTCGTTCTGGGAGAGGTGAGACGAGTGAGGAGAGGATTTTTTACATTCGGAGCGTACGTACGGTACCGTACCGTATGTAGCTGGTAGAGCCCGAGGTGAAGCATCTTTCATGCAGCGCGCATTCCAATTSTGGAATTGTCTCCGTATTTTTCGGCATGCCGTACAGTAAAGTACAGTACCAAGTACCGTAGCGCTGTAATAGCGTTGTGCGGACACAAGGATATCGTTCTCARAAGAAGACAGAAAACAAATCTCGGCCCGAAAGTATTTGGGAAGCGAATACTTCGGTTGAGATCCCAAAGGTTGGCTGTTAAAATATCTCTGGCGCTTTGAGCACAMATCGGCAATCGGCTTTCAATAGGAACAAAGCAAAAACATAAACGCCAACATGTCTTCGCGTCCCATTAGCGATGAAGAAGCAGTCGCGAGGGCGGACAAAGAGATGGAGGAACGGGCGAACAGGGCCAAGGAACTTCTTTCTCGACGATTTGTAGGACTGAAACGGCAACAGGTAAGAAACAAGACCGTGACTTTGCGTTGYTGTTTTCCKTTCCCGAATGCAATATTGTTCCGAACGTCGATGACTCTTCACTCCTTGTGACTCACCAACGTGTTTCTCGTGTCCTTGTCAATGATCGCATCGGTCGTCGCCGCATCATCTTGCAGGAGGCAAAGAAGGGACGCCAGGTTCAACTCGAACGCCAGATGATTGGCTTGACCGAAGACAAAAAACAACAACTCCGTCGTCATTTGGAGCACGAGGAAATGCTCATTCAAAAGGAATCACGGAAAAAGATCACCACGGCTGATTTCGAATCCCTGGCAGTCATCGGACGCGGTGCGTTTGGAGAGGTGCGGTTGGTTCGCAGCAAACCAAAGCGAGAAGAACCGGTTCAAATCTATGCGCTGAAAAGCATGAAAAAAGAAATGATGATTTTGAAAAACCAAGTAGGTCACGTTCGAGCGGAACGTGAGGCACTAGCGAAGGCCAGCTCTGACAACAGGTGGTTAACGTCCTTGTATTCTTCCTTTGTAGACGACACACAYCTYTACATGGTCATGGAATTCTTGCCCGGTGGAGATCTTATGAGCTTATTGATCAAAGAGGACACTTTTTCGGAAAGCGTTACTAAGTTTTTTATGGCGGAAGCAGCAAACGCAATCAGTAGTGTTCACGCCCTTGGATACATTCACCGCGACATCAAACCAGACAACATGTTGTTGGATGCCCGCGGTCACTTGAAATTGACAGATTTGGGTTTGTGCAAAAAAGTAGGCGAAGTTAGTCCCCATGACGATCCGGATGTCGTTTTGCAGATGTTGAAAGAACAGGGAATATTGACCGGAGGAGAAAACATGAACGATGCTGATGAAACCGGTCAAGGAAACGCGACCTCCGGGAGGCACCGCAGTCCTGGTGATGCAATGGCAATGTCTATCGACAACGGCATCGAGGAAYGGAATGGGACCGGTAGACCTACGAGTATGCCGAATGGAAAAACGCGACGAGAGGTACGTTCTTGGATTGGGTAGATRTGAGGCCGTTTTCCATGTTCTTATGAACAGATCGACAAATGGAACAAAAAACTGACACAATTTTTCTTCTAGATGGCATACTCGACGGTGGGAACTCCGGACTACATTGCACCAGAGGTATTAGCAGCACAAAACGGAGCTTCTGGGTATTCTTATACGACTGCGGTAGATTGGTGGTCGTTGGGGGTTATTATGTTCGAATGTCTCGTTGGCTACACACCATTTTATGCGGAGGATCCTGTCCAAACCTGTCGCAAGATCTTACGATGGAGGCAATGCTTGGAATTACCTGCCGACACCGAATCGAAGCTGAGCTCTGAGTGTATTGATTTTCTGACTTGTCTGTTGGCTGGTCCAGAATCTCGGATTGGTTCCAGCAAGAACGGCACCGAGTTTGAAAACGGTTTTAAACAGGTCGTTCAGCATCCTTGGTTCAAGGGTTTCGATTGGGAAGGTTTGGCGGACAGAGAAGGACCGCTRCTGCCCAGTGGATCTCGCGAATTCCCCGAATTGCTGGAATACCTGAAAACTTGCCCTAAGGACGATCCTCGTTTTCCGCAACTGGAAAGCAGAGTCACTCAAAATTTTGACACCTTCGAAGATTTTGGGTCAAATTTGGAGCAAGGGGRTCGAACCCGGGTTCTTCGCAATCAACTCGATCAATTTTATGATTATAACTATCGCAGAGTCCGYAAACCAAGAGTTCCGTTGCCTCCACTTTCCGATTGAAAACGAAATGACTACACAGCACTCCTACATGAATAGAAAAAACATAAAACGCCGCTTCAAAATCTAAGGCAACTACTGATAACRAAACCGAATCAGTATTTGTAAAGAGAATTCTGAGTGTCAATATGAAATACCAAACAGATCAAATAGTCATCATTCGTAACCGTCGCAGTGACTATTTCACAAGAACACGATACCCACTGTTGCTGTGAGAGAATTGTAGTACCACAYGKATAGTTGCATAAAGTGATACTTTGTCCATCCAATATAATATGCACATACCCATGAAAAACTCTAAAGGTACAGTTGAAAGTTATGCTACTACGTCAATGCATTGGCAACCTAACAGCTTTGATAAAAAGCTCGAGGTCCTCATTGTGTGCAGCAAAGGTTAGGGGCTTTCCCCCGAATCCCTTTTTTCGACGAAATCTTCTTTGTCGAGAACATCGTCTTTGTGCGTATTAAGAACACGAAAAAGAAGATCGACTTCTTCATCGGTACATGTTTTCGAGTGCCGGGCTCCCGCGAGCTGCTCCTTGAACTCGGTTTTATTCATGTTTTCCCCCCTGATCATTTGTTTTACGGCATAATCCAGGGCAGACATATCCGATAAGGCATTCGACATGGTTCGGATTTCACCAATACGCTCCTGAGCTCGCTKTTGAATCACATTGCCCGACACCATCCTTCGAAAGAAATGACCCACGCTCAATGCAGCTAGGGCAGACGTTGCACTCGTTACAAGGAAGGCTGTATGAGATTCTTCAAATCCATTAACCATGTTCATTCCGAATGTGCCGGACAACGCTGTAGTAACACCGGTTGCAGTTGCTAGTATTGCGAGATCAACATTCATTCGGATCAATCGATTGCGATAAAGATCGAGCTCAAGTTCGATATATTCTTGCCTAGATTCGATCCTCCCCAAAAGGTAATTGACTTCTTGGATAACACTACTAAATCTTCGAGCATATATTCCTAATATATGCTCCACGTGTTGGTGGCGTTCAAAATCAACCGTGGTGTTGGTTCTGCGTGCCTCTGAAACATTTGAAATTAGCGCAATATGATAGCAACATACAAGTGGAGAAACTATCTGTGAACCATTGCAAATAAAAGAGCTGGGGTGTGATAGTTGAACAGCACCAATATCACGCACCTTCTTGTTCTGTCAATAGCAACTGCAGCATTGCTTCGTCGTCGTTCAATAATTGCGTTACACAATCGTAGGCCTGCGTGACAAAAATTTCAAAGCTTTGCAGTTGTTCTTTTAGCGGAGCCATTTGGTGGATTGTATTTGTGTTTGAAACATCCTCTACATCTAGGGAGATTCGGAGAAGCAAGTCGTTAACGATTGGCTCGAAAATCCGTATTCTGCCGGTAAAGGAATCTACTGCGTCCGTGAGGACAGTTTCCAAGAATACCAATTCGGTCGGCTCTTCGTGGTTGAGTAAGGTCTTGTTTTTTATTGCTTCSGACCTCTCCTCGTAAACTTTGGCTAAATCTGTAGCAAACAACCTAGCGGCTTTGCTGTGAACATCAAAAACATAGACGGCATCTGGTTCGGCCACTGCTCTCACGGGACCCATAGAAAGGAGGATAAACTTGTTTCTCGCCATGATGGTCGGAGGATGCCTCATTTGTTCCACCAATGATTTCCCAACCCTATTCTCCCGTCGTTCTTTTTTAGATGTCAGCCGCAGACTAACAAGGTCTCGTGGTGACAAGGTTGTTTGCACCATAATTTCACTCTGGCACATTTGGATCCTTCGAATCGCTCCRGTCTCAGTATTTATTTTCATAACGCTGAATTTTTCGTCGCCGGTAACATTTGAACGTGATACAACTGAAGAAAATGATGACGTTGTGGTGCCTTGCGATGCATAAGACGCTGTGTTGTGACGGTTGTCACCGGAAAAGATGAAAGAGGACAACGGCGATGATGATGAGGCCGCCATGGAATATCTGATCTTTCTAGAATAACGCGTATTGATCGAGGTGGAGTGTTGTCGTCTTTTGGAAAAACCTAAGGGAAAAGATTGCCGCCTTTTAAAAAYATAATTATCCAAGTTTTGAAGGAAAGAGTGACATAGACGGGGACAATAATGTTGCCCTCCCATTTCGATTTGGACCTGCATKTTACGCAGAGAGGCTTCGAGACATCTTCGGTTGCTCCTGTGATTTACTCTAGCTGTAGAAATGCGTAGAAYAGATATCATTTCGGTACCTGATGATTTCGATGGCGAAAGTGATCAGTYGATACTCTGGCTAATCAAGGTTTTGTTCGGCGTTGTGCAATTTACATTTCAAGCCATTTCCAACCTATTTTGTTTCGGACGAGGTTTAGCTTACGAGTCTCATGAACAGTTTTTCGGTCGAGTAACTCGTGCTCGTACTTTTTTGTGAAATTTCTACCGTAAAATCCGATGGATCAATCGAAAGATCGTTTTGACAGAAAAAATGGTCTCCTTCCCCTTCGTTCCCTCAATGAGGACTATTGATTCGATTGATTCGACTGTTTATCTGCGACAAAACAGCCTACGTACGGTAATCCTCCAGTTGCTCGCTTTTCACGTGTAATCACACGCGCGCTGGATTACGAAAAGATTACATGTAATCACGTGCTAACAAACACTAGTTAATTTTCTACTTAAATCTCGCACCTCGATGGATTACAAACCTGCAAAATGGATTTCATGTAATCCAAAATTGTATTCAGTGCACTCCTTTGTCCGAGCCTTTTTTTTCACAGTAATACTAGTTGTTTGGCTGAATCGGATTACAACTCCGACAACAAAATTTTCACGACGGATTGCTTTTTTTGAGGTCAATCATCTCCCCGACCAATTTTTGTTTTCAACTGAGCTGAATATACACTACCCAGCTGAACTAACTGTATCACTCAACTTTGTGCTCTCCTACTAATTTTCTATCAGCATCCTATGTATCAGCATCATCCTCCGTACAGTATCGTATCATTGAGCGTCCTCCGTATCATATCAGCGGCTGGCTCCTCTGTATCGTATCAGCGGCTCCTCTGTTGCCGTATCGTATCAGCGACTGGCTCCTCCATATCGTATCATCAAGCGTCCTCCGTATTGTATCAGCGGCTGGCTTGTGGCTGGCTCCTCCGTATTGTCTCAGCGGCTGGCTCCTCCGTATTCTGTATCGGCTCCTCCGTATCGTATCAGCGGCTCGCTCCTTTGTATCGGTTCCTCCTAATCAGTGTCCTCCGTATCACCATCATGAATGCGGTGATTACTGCAACTGCGTGGTGATTACACGTGAAAAGCGAGCAAACTAGAGGATTACGTAAATAATTGGCCAGCTACTCTTCACAGCAGTAATCCAACTTCAGCCTCGGTCTCGAGCTAACGCTCTCAACCTCATCTTCAGTTGGATTACTGTGAAGTAATCCAACTTTGGCCTCGGTCTCGAGCAAAGCTCTTGTCCTTGGCCTCAGTTGGATTACTTGTGTAATCCATATGTAATCTGATCCATACTCTGGAAAACGCTCCTTAAGGGGGAAAAAAAATTATGTGCAGTCTCGCGCTAGTAGAGTTTCCAGAGTATGGATCAGATTACATACGGATTACATGTAATCCGCAAGTAGCTCGCCGATTATATCACATAACAAGTTCCTTGCTTAGTTTCCTAGATTCCCTGGGTCTACAAGTAGAAGGTGAAAATCAAAATTGCCAAATGGTCATTTCTAGATAAACTTACAAGCAGAGCTTGATTACGGATAAGTGGTTTCTTAGTGCTTTCCCGGTCCACCTAAAACGAAGTTGGTTTTGTCCAATGTCGGGTTTTCCTTTATGTTAACATGGGGAGTTCCCCCTTGGGGGAACCCAGGGGTGTTATGGCAATTTAAGAAAATTTACCAGTACGTACAAGTACTTGTTRCCTGATGTTTACCATTGCCCTCCGGTACCCACGCACACATCCCCCTTTTCGAATTCCTCCCCTAGAAAAACGTGGGTTATTTTTGGTGAAAAATAACCCACGTTTTAGAATCATGGGTTATTTCATGGGAAGAATAACCCACGTTTCTAAAACGTGGGTTTTTWAATTTGAAAAATAACCCTAGGCTCCAGCTCCAGCTSCAGCAAATCAAAATTGATTTTGAATAATGTGCATGTTAATCTGCAGGAGGCACAGGATGAAAAWTTAGGTACAGGTATGATTTTTTTATTCCCATGACACCTCTGGGTTCCCCCAAGGGGGAACATCCCGTGTTTACCAACTTCCRTTTAGGTGAAACGGGAAACAGTAAAAACTATTCTGACTACAGCCAAAAACACACACACAAAAATAGAAATCARAATTGATTTTGAATAATGTTTGTGTTAATTTCCACAAGGCACAGGATGAAAAAATAGATATGGGTACTATTTTTAWATTCCCATGACACCCCTGGRTCCCCCCAAGGGGGAACTCCCCRTGTTACATGATGGAAAATCCGACATTGGACACAACCAACTTCYGTTTAGGTGAACCGGGAAACAGTAAAAACTATTCTGACTACAGGCAATAGAGTTMCTAAGTACACTAAGTACARTTCCCGTGCTGGCAAGTTATTGGCATTCCCCGTACAAATACTAATAGATTTTTTTAGCTCATTTTTACWGTTAAAACCAGTTAAAAAAGGCWTCCAACGGACAAAAATAAAAATATTTCCATTGTTTAATTTCTCACTAGTCCCAAAATATTTCTATTAGTGGTCCTTAATACTGGGGATAAGCTCTGATTTTGTATCCGCAGTAGTAAGGATCACTAATAGAAATATTTAGGGACTTGRTGTTTTTTTGTGCAGAGGGGAGGGAGAGGGGAAMTAAAAACAGGAAAATAAAAAATTGACACTTGGGAAACTGCCTTTAACTTGCCAGCACTGGAATTGTACTTAGTAGCTCTAACAGGCAAAACACACGCACAAAAATAGAAATCAAAATTGATTTTGAATAATGTGAGTGTTAATCTGCAGGAGACACAAGATGAAAAATTAGGTACAGGTACGATTTTTTTATTTCCACGACACCCTTGGGTTCCCCCAAGGGGGAACTCCCTGTGTTAACATAATGGAAAACCTGACATTGGACACAACCAACTTTGGTTTAGGTGAACTGGGAAACAGTAAATACTATTCTACTTTATCACTGTATTTTGTACCGTAGGATACATGACTACCGTACAGCCAAAACACACACACAAAAATAGAAATCAAAATTGATTTTGAATAATGTGCGTGTTAATCTGCAGGAGGCACAGGATGAAAAATTAGGTACGGGTACCATTTTTAAATTGCCATAACACCCCTGGGTTCCCCCAAGGGGGAACTCCCNTAGTAGCTCTAACAGGCAAAACACACGCACAAAAATAGAAATCAAAATTGATTTTGAATAATGTGAGTGTTAATCTGCAGGAGACACAAGATGAAAAATTAGGTACAGGTACGATTTTTTTATTTCCACGACACCCTTGGGTTCCCCCAAGGGGGAACTCCCTGTGTTAACATAATGGAAAACCTGACATTGGACACAACCAACTTTGGTTTAGGTGAACTGGGAAACAGTAAATACTATTCTACTTTATCACTGTATTTTGTACCGTAGGATACATGACTACCGTACAGCCAAAACACACACACAAAAATAGAAATCAAAATTGATTTTGAATAATGTGCGTGTTAATCTGCAGGAGGCACAGGATGAAAAATTAGGTACGGGTACCATTTTTAAATTGCCATAACACCCCTGGGTTCCCCCAAGGGGGAACTCCCCGTGTTAACATAATGGAACACCTGACATGATTGGACACAACCAACTTTGGTTTAGGTGAACTGGGGAACAGTGAATACTATTCTACTTTATTTCTTTATTTTGTAATGTACGATACATGACTACATGGTGACAAAAGGCAAAACCTCCGTATCAGCGACTGGTATCAGCATCCTCTGTTTCAGTGAACCTCTGTATCAGCATCTCTGTATCAGCAAGCCTCCGTATCAGTTAGCATCCTCTGTATCAGCATCTTCTGTATCAGCAGTGAGCCTCCTTATCAGTTAGCATCCTCGTCTGTATCAGCATCTTCCGTATCAGCATCTCTGTATCAACAAGCCTCCATATCAATGAGCATCTTCCGTATCAGTGAGCCTCTGTATCAGTTAGCATCCTCCATATCAGCATCTCTATATCAGCATCTCCGTTTCAGCATCCTCTGTATCAGCGAGCGTCCTCCATATCAGCGAGCGTCCTCTGTATCAACGAGCATCCTCCGTTTCAGTGAGCGTCCTTCAAATCAGTGAGTGTCCTCCGTATAGAAAAGACTGTAGTGAAAACACACACAATATTGCAAATCAAAATTGATTTACAATATTGTGCATTTGTACCGGTACGAAAGCCGGATTTCATCACTCCGTGCTTTTTGTTAGCATTTTTATCGTGATTTCTGACCATGGTTCTAAAAATCTTCTTCACTGACGTCACAAGAAAACGTTTAAAAATTTCAATAACGGTTAAAAATAACTCACTTTCAGCCAGGTTCTGTACACTTCTACAGGAAAATAATTATTTTTTAACCGGGGTTCAAACTCTGATGTTGGAACCCAATAGCACCTTAAAATTGGCCGAATAACCCTAACTATAAATGTATATGTGCTATGTATGTACCATATATTCCTTACATAACACAATTAATCAAATGTAGGGTATGATTCTACTATGTTATGTTATGATATGATATGATATGATATGACATGATATGACATGATATGACATTAATTATGACATAACAACATAATATGGTGATGTGCACCAATGCTGCCTTTAAGCAACACATGGTTAAATGCATAGTATGGTAACCACTTAGTCTGAATAGTTTACACCTTCTGATCATCATCTCATGCAAGAAGACTGGTCAGCCATCAACAGCAAGAATGATATGGACATGTTCTGATCACCATCTGGGCTTCTTCCAATCTTCATTTGATGAAGAATGACAAGAAGTGGTGATGAATCAGAACTGTCAAAACAAGAAGAAGAACAATCTCTAATTATTGTACTACTAGCATTCTGATCATTACCAGTAGAAACTTTGTCTTTGCAACCAAAACAATAAGGGGTTTCTTGTTTGACCTACACCTGACAGTGTTCATTTTGGTTTCCATGGGGGGTTTTCATCCTTAGTAGTGAGAGTTGTAGAATCACTCATCATGTTAGTACTATCAAGTATAGTCGTCAGTGTTGTCTTGTAGTACATGAGATTAGTGGTTTTCTTCATCTTGTGTTTCATAGGGTTGTTCATCCTATGTGCAATAACTGCATCTGCACTTGAACATTGCCCAAGGAATATACTGTGTTCATCTGGCCTGTTACGCCATTGATTGGCCTCTTCTTCCCAGTACCCCTTACCCAGTGACTCATTTTGGTCCAAACATTCTTGTCTTAACCAATGATACTTGATTTCAGTGAGATCATTTACTTTGTGGAAGTCATCATAACACATACAGCAAAGAGTAACAGCACAGGCTCTACAGTACAATAGGTTTCTCTCTTTTGTTCTAAAACCCAGCCATCTGTGAACTGCGCATTTTTGTCTGGGCCTGGGCCTAATTGGGATGTGATCAAGGGATGTGTCAAGCCTTTTTTCTGTAAGTTTACCCCCCACCCCCCAACAAGTGTGCTGTCATTCACCTTGGCTCCATCTTTGGGAAAAGGACCTTTGTACAAGGGGATTTGATAAGTCAGGGGGAGCACTGTATGCATATGAGCCATTGCTGAGACCTTGGATGGGACTTTTGGCATGGTCCAGCTTCAGGTCCTTCTGGTAGTACCTTTTGGTGGGCCTATCCCCTTGTTCAAGACAACAATGGATCAATGGAATTTCTCTTCCATGAGATTCTTGTGTAGCTTGTGAAAGTCATTGTAGCAATCGCAACAAAGAGTGAGGACCTTGCAGGCTTTACAGTACAAAAGGTTTCCCTCTTTTCTGAAACCTAACCATCTGTGCAGAGTACATTTTTGCTTTGGTCTAGGCTCAATTGGAATGTGATAAACACAAACACCAACACAGTTCCTACTACCTCACCTTGAACAACCCCTTCCACCCTTACAAGCTGAAGTCAGTCACCATATCAGTGAATCATTCTGAGACTGGAGAAGGAGCAACCAGAGTGACCTTGAAGAAACTCACTAGAAGCTGCCTGGTCTTCTCTGGAGAATTTTTACTACAGGAATTAGTATTCTATGTGCAAGAAGACTTTGAGGATGCAATATTTGACCTGGAGCTGAAGGGAACATTGATTGACCAGAAGTGGTGGCAAATGGTTCTCTCATGCATGCTAAGATTCAAGTGGAACAACCTTGAAGAAGCAATGACCCTCTGAAGATAGGCAGAAGGAACAAAGCAGACTGGGAACGAGCAATGATCACATTCAGAAAGAGATACACCCCATCCAAGCAAGCCATAGCCAATGTTACTTCAACTCTCCTGAAGCAACACAGAAGGCTCAAGGAATATCATGCCAGACCCATGCCAATAGGATTTTGAGCTGCCGCCGACAAGCCAACCTACTCATGGCATTTGCAGACCACTCTCTGTGCAGGAAGAGGAACTGATTGTGTTCAGGTCTTCCCCAAGCCTTGGCAGAATGGCTAAAACCTCTGTGACAGGGACATCTTTAATGATACAGTGGAACAGATAGTGCAGTATCGTATAGGCTTGGCCAGCTAATGTACGGTCTCAGTCGTACATTTTGGGCCATCTTTTTCCTGTGTAAAATATGTCAAGCGCGCCGACTGACATCACGAAATCTTGTCGGAACACACCATTTTTTCTATACAAATTTTGTCATGATGTCTGTCAGAGTGCTTGAAATAAATTCTCGATGAACATATTTACCTACAATAACATCCGATGCTGCTCCTCCAATGTTGCTGTGCACCAATATGCTGATTGCAGGAAGGCAACTCCTTGTCAGTTGTCAGACACAGAGGAGTCCTCACAGCCATGTGCTGAAGCTACCATAATTCCAGTGAGAGCGCTTCTCGTTCCAACAACCGACATCTTCTTGCCCTCCCCCCACCGACACTAATCAGCCACACTATAAAGCAACAGTTCATCTCCAGCAAGAATATCAGCAACACTGAATCTCCAGCAACAGTATCAGTAACACTATCAGCACCAGCAACACTATCGATCCAAGGAAGCTTCCAACGCGTCGGTTCTACCAACGAATCGAGGAATCGTCGATATCAGCAACGCACGCAACAAATCGACGATCAGCAGCTACGCTCAGCAACAGTATCAGCAACAGTATCAGCAACACTAACCAGCTATCAATCCAAGCAAGCTACCAACAACGCGTCGGTTCTATCAACGAATCGAGGAATCGTCAATATCAGCAACGCACGCAACGAATCGACGAGCAACAAATCGATGATCAGCAGCTACGCTCAGCAACAGTATCAGCAGCAGTATCAGCAACAGTATCAGCAGTATCAGCAACAGTATCAGCAACACTAACCAGCTATCAATACAACGCGTCGGTTCTATCAACGAATCGACGATATCCAAGGAAGCCTCC
>CAACVS010000225.1:23998-34332 GCA_900660405.1 Pseudo-nitzschia multistriata | reverse complement strand
AGCAGTATCAGCAACAGTATCAGCAACACTAACCAGCTATCAATACAACGCGTCGGTTCTATCAACGAATCGACGATATCCAAGGAAGCCTCCAATGCCACTCAACAATATAACCAACCGACGTTCAACAAGGACAACACGACAACCAGCCATCTTCAAGTCCCAAGAATCTGCCTTTGAAGCTGCCTTTGAGTTAGAATCAGATGTGGAAACTTTGTTTGAGGATGAGGACAGCTCAAGTGATGAGGAAGTTGAAGAAACTCAGCCTAATTATGATTCAGAAGCTTCTGGAATGAGTGACGAGGAGGCCGCACAAGCAGAGTTCTTTAATGTAATCACTCAGAGTCAACAAACAGCTTGGAATTGGGATAATGCAGTTGAGCCTCATGATACTGAGTTCTTCTTTTGGAAAGATGGAACTATTGTTGATAACAGTCTTAATTATCCAAAAGTCCCAGTTGGTTATCAAAGAAAGGAACCAAAGGTTGATAAGGGCGAACCTGAGCATTGGGACAATGTTGACAATCCTGGTGGGTGACATCCTTATTACTACAGACCCAAGTTCGAAGAAGGTACAGGGAAGTACAAAGGTCACTTCCTGCCTTCTGAGTGTAAGCCAGTTGAAGTTGCCAAACACTTATCTGGTCTTGGGAAGGAACCCATCAGGGAGGCAAAAGGATGGAAGTTTCATTACAATGCATGGGATGGAACAACGGAGGATCCTAACAATGATTTGTCAAGGAAGTTTGCTACCGAACACAACATGTTTCCAGATGAGAGGAAGGGAAAGCTAGATATCTTCAAGCTCCAGCAGCATGGGCTCACAAAGGATCAAATTGAGAACGGTGACGTGTTCTTCTTCTATCAGTTGCTCCTTCCTATTGCTCCTGACTCAGCAGAAGCTCAGCGGTACCAGAGTGAACCCGAAAAGAAACTTACCTATTAAAACAAGGTGATGAGATATACAAATGTTTACATCATGGATGCAAATGAAGGGGAAGGACACCAAGTGAAACCGGTAACTTTACCTGAAGCAGTTCATTTCGATGGCATCCTGTTTATGCATGGAGCTTGTGAAGGAGCAAGTGAAAACATCAAGTATAGATGGGATGCTAAAGATCTTTCATTCAATGAGGACATTGCAAATACAATGACACGCACGAGATGGCATGAGATCAAACGAAACTTGAAGCTGTGCAAGAACGATTCTGAAAGGAACTCTGGCAATGTTGCTTACAAGTTTGACTTCATATATCACGCTATTGTGAATAACACTAATTACTTCACTGAGTATGCTGGCTTGGATCTATGTATTGACGAGACAAGTTGGCCCTACCAAGGCTTTGGTGGTCCACTTGTNTACACGTTATTTCGTGCAGAAAAATTAGGTACAGGTACGATTTTTTTATTCCCATGACACCCCAGGGTTCCCCCAAGGGGGAACACCCCGTGTTGACATAATGGAAAACCCAATATTGGACACAACCAACTTTGGTTTAGGTGAGCCGGGAAACATTAAATACTATTCTGACTACACCAGGCAAAACACACACACAAATAGAAATCAAAATTCATTTTCAATAATGTGCGTGTTAATCTCCACAAGGCACAGCCAGGATGAGAAATTAGATGCGGGTATTACTTTTTCATTCCCATTACACCCCTGGGTTCCCCCAAGGGGGAACTCCCCGTGTTACATGATGGAAAACCTGACATTGGACACAACAAACTTTGGTTTAGATGAGCCGGGAAACAGTAAATACTATTCTACTTTATCACTGTATTTTGTACCATATGATACATGACTAGTACCGTGCAGTCAAAACACACACACAAAAATAGAAATCAAAATTGATTTATAAAAATGTGCTTGTTAATCTGCAGGAGGCACAGGATGAAAAATTAGGTACGGGTACCATTTTTAAATTGCCATAACACCCCTGGGTTCCCCCAAGGGGGAACTCCCCGTGTTAACATAATGGAAAACCCGACATTGGACACAACCAACTTCGGTTTAGGTGAACTGGGGAACAGTGAATACTATTCTACTTTATTTCTTTATTTTGTACTGTACGATACATGACTACATGGTGACAAAAGGCAAAACCTCCGTATCAGCGACTGGTATCAGCATCCTCTGTTTCAGTGAACCTCTGTATCAGCATCTCTGTATCAGCAAGCCTCCGTATCAGTTAGCATCCTCTGTATCAGCATCTTCTGTATCAGCAGTGAGCCTCCTTATCAGTTAGCATCCTCGTCTGTATCAGCATCTTCCGTATCAGCATCTCTGTATCAACAAGCCTCCATATCAATGAGCATCTTCCGTATCAGTGAGCCTCTGTATCAGTTAGCATCCTCCATATCAGCATCTCTATATCAGCATCTCCGTTTCAGCATCCTCTGTATCAGCGAGCGTCCTCCATATCAGCGAGCGTCCTCTGTATCAACGAGCATCCTCCGTTTCAGTGAGCGTCCTTCGAATCAGTGAGTGTCCTCCGTATAGAAAAGACTGTAGTGAAAACACACACAATATTGCAAATCAAAATTGATTTACAATATTGTGCGTTTGTACCGGTACGAAAGCCGGATTTCATCACTCCGTGCTTTTTGTTAGCATTTTTATCGTGATTTCTGACCATGGTTCTAAAAATCTTCTTCACTGACGTCACAAAACGTTTAAAAATTTCAATAACGGTTAAAAATAACTCACTTTCAGCCAGGTTCTGTACACTTCTACATGAAAATAATTATTTTTTAACCGGGGTTCAAACTCTGATGTCGGAACCCAATAGCACCTTAAAATTTGCCGAATAACCCTAACTATAAATGTATATGTGCTATGTATGTACCATATATTCCTTACATAACACAATTAATCAAATGTAGGGTATGATTCTACTATGTTATGTTATGATATGATATGATATGATATGACATGATATGACATGATATGACATTAATTATGACATAACAACATAATATGGTGATGTGCACCAATGCTGCCTTTAAGCAACACATGGTTAAATGCATAGTATGGTAACCACTTAGTCTGAATAGTTTACACCTTCTGATCATCATCTCATGCAAGAAGACTGGTCAGCCATCAACAGCAAGAATGATATGGACATGTTCTGATCACCATCTGGGCTTCTTCCAATCTTCATTTGATGAAGAATGACAAGAAGTGGTGATGAATCAGAACTGTCAAAACAAGAAGAAGAACAATCTCTAATTATTGTACTACTAGCATTCTGATCATTACCAGTAGAAACTTTGTCTTTGCAACCAAAACAATAAGGGGTTTCTTGTTTGACCTACACCTGACAGTGTTCATTTTGGTTTCCATGGGGGGTTTTCATCCTTAGTAGTGAGAGTTGTAGAATCACTCATCATGTTAGTACTATCAAGTATAGTCGTCAGTGTTGTCTTGTAGTACATGAGATTAGTGGTTTTCTTCATCTTGTGTTTCATAGGGTTGTTCATCCTATGTGCAATAACTGCATCTGCACTTGAACATTGCCCAAGGAATATACTGTGTTCATCTGGCCTGTTACGCCATTGATTGGCCTCTTCTTCCCAGTACCCCTTACCCAGTGACTCATTTTGGTCCAAACATTCTTGTCTTAACCAATGATACTTGATTTCAGTGAGATCATTTACTTTGTGGAAGTCATCATAACACATACAGCAAAGAGTAACAGCACAGGCTCTACAGTACAATAGGTTTCTCTCTTTTGTTCTAAAACCCAGCCATCTGTGAACTGCGCATTTTTGTCTGGGCCTGGGCCTAATTGGGATGTGATCAAGGGATGTGTCAAGCCTTTTTTCTGTAAGTTTACCCCCCACCCCCCAACAAGTGTGCTGTCATTCACCTTGGCTCCATCTTTGGGAAAAGGACCTTTGTACAAGGGGATTTGATAAGTCAGGGGGAGCACTGTATGCATATGAGCCATTGCTGAGACCTTGGATGGGACTTTTGGCATGGTCCAGCTTCAGGTCCTTCTGGTAGTACCTTTTGGTGGGCCTATCCCCTTGTTCAAGACAACGATGGATCAATGGAATTTCTCTTCCATGAGATTCTTGTGTAGCTTGTGAAAGTCATTGTAGCAATCACAACAAAGAGTGAGGACCTTGCAGGCTTTACAGTACAAAAGGTTTCCCTCTTTTCTGAAACCTAACCATCTGTGCAGAGTACATTTTTGCTTTGGCCTAGGCTCAATTGGAATGTGATAAGTACAAACACCAACACAGTTCCTACTACCTCACCTTGAATAACCCCTTCCACCCTTACAAGCTGAAGTCAGTCACCATATCAGTGAATCATTCTGAGACTGGAGAAGGAGCAACCAGAGTGGCCTTGAAGAAACTCACTAGAAGCTTCCTGGTCTTCTCTGGAGATTTTTTACTACAGGAATTAGTATTCTATGTGCAAGAAGACTTTGAGGATGCAATATTTGACCTGGAGCTGAAGGGAACATTGATTGACCAGAAGTGGTGGCAAATGGTTCTCTCATGCATGCTAAGATTCAAGTGGAACAACCTTGAAGAAGCAATGACCCTCTGAAGATAGGCAGAAGGAACAAAGCAGACTGGGAAAGAGCAATGATCACATTCAGAAAGAGATACACCCCATCCAAGCAAGCCATAGCCAATGTTACTTCAACTCTCCTGAAGCAACACAGAAGGCTCGAGGAATATCATGCCAGACCCATGCCAATAGGATTTTGAGCTGCCGCCGACAAGCCAACCTACTCATGGCATTTGCAGACCACTCTCTGTGCAGGAAGAGAAACTGATTGTGTTCAGGTCTTCCCCCAGCCTTGGCAGAATGGCTAAAACCTCTGTGACAGGGACATCTTGAATGATACAGTGGAACAGATAGTGCAGTATATTACTGACCAAAAGGGCATTGCCTTTGAATAGTGAACATTTCTTGACCACAAGGACCAAGGAAGGAACAACAGAAGAAGACTCACCAACCAGCAGAAGGAAAAGGGAAAGAAGGCAAACACTCCCCCCTGCAGGAAACCTGATGGTGCACACAGTTGGGGTGACTGCCATCTCAATAAACAAGGCAATCACAGTGGCAGTTGCTGAGRCTGTGGCAGTTGTGGCAGCAGAGGCAGTTGCCACAATAACAACAACAGCAGCAGCAGCAGCAACAACAACAACCCAGCCAGCATATATTATTAAGTCAACTTGGATGGCAACCTTGTTCCAATTGTCATTCAACAGCAACCTCAAGTATATCAACTTATCCCTGTGCAGACTGCCCCCCCAGGCCATGTCTCCATTCAATCAAGYCTACCAACAACCAACCAACAGAGTGTCCACCACCTTGGAAACATTGAAGCTTTCAAAGGAAGCAACCAGTGGTGACCCACAGCCCAGCCAACACAARGAGCCAAGCCAAGCCCTGCCAACACAGAGGCTTTCTTTGTGTTGCCTCCACTGCCTACTACCCCAACCCCAGAGTCTGGCCTGGAACTCTAYAGCCTCTCTCCTTCTCAGCCAACMCTGGACAACACTGACCCTCTTATCAACCCCATGTCAGAAACCTTTTGAGCACTCAACCAAGACAAGCTACCAGTGTTCATCATCATTGTGGCCAAGAGTATCCAACAGATTCCTGTGATGCAAACCTCCTATTGGATTTTACTTGACAGTGACAGCRCTATGTGCCTCATMCATGAGCRCTCCATCCCACTTGGAGCAACCCTGTCACCACCACCGCTCAAGGCAGTTTTGACACTTCCAGATATGTTTCATTGKTGAGAARWTGTACCTCCCTGAATTTGGCTCAGGCAGGTGCATGAAGGGGATGAATGCCAGGCTTCTTATCAATGATCCTTGCAGCTACAACATGATCCTCATCAAAGACTGCCTCCAAATGGCAGGCATTGACATGTTCTTCACCAAACAAACCATCTCTGRTCCATTGACATGCAACCCCCAGACCATTTCAACAAACCCCAGAATGTGGCAAATGCTATGTGGCTGGAAGAGGATGATGAACTACTAGACAGTAGATTAGAGTTCCATCTTTACTTTGGTGGGTCCACTAAGAGTTACAGGACCAACAACTGGTGTCAACCTGACACAAATCCTTGATGCCAAATATCAGGAGGTCAGCCTTGATCAGGTAGTAGCTGCACAGCAGGATTACATGACCAAAGAACAAATAGTAGTGTTTCAAACCATACTAGCCAATATAAGTATTTGCTGACAGCAAGATTTGCTGATATCCCCATGAACAGATTTGCATTGATCTGCTTCCAGGAGCAAAACCAGTTTGGAAAAAACCAAACCTTGTGCCCTACCAACACAGGGAGGTTTTCAAAAAGGAGTGCCAACATCTTGTTTGATGAGGGTGTCACTGCACCCACACTCAATTCTGAATGGGGTTTCCATGCCTTCATCATCCTGAAAGAAGGACTGTCATGTCCAATGGCTTGTTGACCTGGTATGGGAACTCAACAAGTTGGTCAAACGTCCCAAGTTCTTACTCCCTTGGATCCTGGATATTATGAATCAACAAAAGGGGTTACAATCACTTCRCCAAGATTGACCTCTCTGTGATGYTCTACTGTTTTGAACTGGATGAGTAGAGCCAGAAGATCTGCACTCTGAGGATAGAA
The DNA here is from genome assembly GCA_900660405.1 of Pseudo-nitzschia multistriata. Taxonomy (NCBI): domain Eukaryota; phylum Bacillariophyta; class Bacillariophyceae; order Bacillariales; family Bacillariaceae; genus Pseudo-nitzschia; species Pseudo-nitzschia multistriata. The sequence continues at coordinate 27,694 of CAACVS010000225.1, read as the reverse complement.
CATGGTAACTAGTACTGATGCCTCCGACTACCAATGGGTTTGAAGTTGGCACCAGACTGTGCTCAAGCATTCATCACCACCAAGATCTTACATGGCTTGGATGTTGAGGTGTGCATTGACAACATGGGCATTTGGACTGCTGGTTCCTTTSACAAGCACATACAACTGGTGGACCAAGTTCTMCTCCACCTGGCTCAGAACAGTATGAAGTGCAACCCTCTGAAGTGCAAATGGGCAATCAAAGAGTCGGACTTCCTTAGCTATTTGATCAAGCATTGGCAGAAAAAAGTGGATGACATTCTTAAGATGGGACCCCCCAAGAACCAGGAGAAAATCTGGTCTTTCCTTGGCAATGTCAACTACTACAAGTCCATGTGGCCAAGGCGCTCTCACGTCCTTGCTCATTTGAAAGAAGGAGAATCAATGCATCTTTTTGACAAAATCTACAAAGAGCCAAGTATTCCATGGGCAGATTAAAAAGCAAAAAAAAATGTACAAAGACTTAATGGAAGGCGCTATTCCTATTGATTAAAAAGATGAGAATGGAAGGAGCACAATGCTGCTGAAAGACATTTATTCTTTGCATCCAGAWTTTTCTGAGTACCACTACAATAAATTCTCAAGTTGATTGAGTAGTCTTTGCAAAACAATAAAATCTAGTAATCAAAGAGCCAATGCTGACCAAGAATCCTTTGAACTATTTCTTGAAAACAAGCAATCAAATCTCATATCTTAGTCATAAAGGCTACATCCAATGACAAGGGTTGGAACAGCAGGGGCTATTGAAGAAAGACATTGAAGATGGAATTGTTCACAACTTTGGACATTGGGAAAAAGAACTCTGGGAATCAAGAGATGAATATCAAGCGTTTCCTCTACACGTGTTCTGTGATAAGATAAAGCAAGAAATTGGTACAGAAAAGTATTTGTATACTTTGAAAGCTAGAGGAAAGGATGCAACTTACAAATATGCGTAAAGTAAAGCTTACATACTACAAATTACATCACCAATTATTCACCATGCAAATTATTATTCCAGTCAACATGGTGTGAATAGTTTGCGATAGAGTTACTAATCTTGTGCTGGAATTTTTGCTTTTTTCCTCCTGGCGTGCTTACCGGTTGTGACGATTCTGATGCTTCTTCCAATGCTTCCTCTCCTGATATCTTTCTTAGGCTTTCATTTACTGCACTGCTACTTCTAAAAGAATATCAAAGTTGCTCTTTCCACGGGGAGGACTTCAATCGTTYGGAGAATTATTGGGCAGTAGCTTCTTTGGAGTATTTGGATTACCTTCACTCTCCATGAAGAAGTTGTTGTTTGCAAGGTGTAGTTYGAACACTTTCAGTGGGTGGTGGCTTTAGAGCATTTAGATTATTGTCAACCTCTGTGAAGTTGTTCATTCCATTGCAAGTTGTAGTTTGAKTACCCTCACGGGTTGTGCCTGGTGGTTGAGCATTTTGATTATCCTCACAGTCTGTGCCTGCTGATGGTTGCACTCTTGGTGGTGYTTCAGCTAYGGAAGGTGTTAAATTGTTGTTTGGTTGCACTGCTGGTGGCATTTGATTGTTGCCTTCACACTGCATAGGTGTCCAAAGTGCTGGTGGCATTTCAACTGGTGGAGGAGGCAAATGTGTTTGCCAGTGTGTTGGGGGCRGTAAGTCGTTATCTAGTACACACATTGGTGCTGGAGGCAACATTTTTGCATCAACTACCAGACTTTGGCTTGAAGAAAATTGCCTGTCAGGAGGCAACATTTTCCGTGAAGACTGACTGCCAAATGGTTCTCCACCGCCAAATGTGGTGTTGTTGGCAGAAAATGAGCCTGATGCCATAGTAGTCAAGAATAGTTCGCTGCCGCCAAACGTGTTCCTAGCAGATGGGCCTGATGCTGTAGCAGTCAAGAAAAGTCCATTGCTGGTATTACTACTAATAGATGCTGACCCAGAAAATGGGGGACCTGATGCTATAGTAGTAGTAGCAGTTGAGAAAAGTCCATTGCCAGTAGTACTAGATGCTGACCTAGAGAGTGGTTCACTGCCACCAAATGCAGTGGACATTGATGAAGTTGACAAAGGGTCAAAAGGGGAAGTCATCAAAGACATGGAAGTAGGTGTTGATKGTGGACTACTAGGTGGTCTAGGCCCATGGGGTAGTCTAGGTCCATCAGGTGGTCTAGGGGGGTGGTGGCCTTTGAAAATGTGGTGGATTGGACGCTAAAGTTACAATTATTATAATAAAAAACTTTAGTTTGGTTTTTGACATACACAGAAAATGAAGATAATGCTCAATATTTACCACCCAAACCATAATATGACAAGGAGTTTGAATTGGCAACTATGACAAGTAGAAAAGTGGAAGTCAGTTTGAAAGTCACAGAAAAGGAAGGAATATAATTTCTCAAATCTTACCTCTGTTTTGGATGTCAAAGAGTCTTCCTCGTTTTCTTCGTCGTCAGAATTGTCTGCTGGTATATCTCGATATCGATGTGAATAAGGAAGTACTTTGTAAGATTCAAGGAGTGTTTTGTAGAACTTATTTCATGAGTAGCTGTTCCAATTCTTCAATAAATCACAGATAGCTCTAAATTTCTTTGTACCTCTATTTCCAAAGTTCTGTATACTATCTTGGTCAGGAAATCTTGAAAGAGATTGGTCAGATTTATCAGAGTTGAAAAAGTTTCGCAATCCTCCAGATCTTTCAATTTCTTCTGCAAAGATTTTCTTTACATGAATTGCAATAGTCATGATTGTGAGAAAAGTGCGCCATGGTTTTTTTTAATCATCCTCGTCATCCTGGTGTGTGTGCGTGCGTGTGTGCGTGTTTGAACACTCTTGTTGAAACACTCATCCTGCTTGAACGTTCATCTTTTGTAGCAATGATAAACCAAGACACATTTCCTTTTCATTTCTGCCAAGAAAGATGTAGAATCAAGAATCATACTACTCCTATTACTTCATCAAAGTTTCAATCCTCATCTTGCAGTGGTCTTCTTCTTCCTCCAAATGCAGATTAGCAAATCTCAACCTTCTACTATGATCAGTGAGTGCGAGCTTGATATTAAAAACATACCTCTAAAAGAAGATACCCCCACAGTATATTTCACACACTTCTTTCTGTAATAAATGTACTGTACAAAGTATCTGTTTCATGAATGATAAACATGCCTCTTATCAACTAGTAGTTTACATGCAGAATGTACATACTAGTACTATGAAGTAATTAGTTTTAAAATACAACACACTCCAACTCATCCATTGCACAACATAGTACACTCCACAATGAAAGCAACCATAATTATTACTTTGACAAACTACTATCCTTACCACCAACATCATGTCACTGCTGTGCGGCGACCTTCACAATGATTTCATGAGTGTCATAATTCAAAGTGTTGATGGTTTTGAATCTGTTAGCAAAAATATCTACTATTTTGCGATGGGGAATCGTTTATCATCAGATGATCCTATGGACAATTGGATCGAGGAGGAATTGTAGAACATAGATGGTAAGTGAGCCCCGGCAATAGCGTCTGATAGGTTTTCTCACCATTTTTGCTTTCTTTTTGGTCAACAGAACAAGAGCTTTTCCGAGCTCACTTTTTGAGAATTCGGATCGGTGAAACGAAATCGATTTCCCCACACTGGTTCTTATTAACATGATGGAACATAATCGAAATCCCAAGAACAGATTCC
>CAACVS010000225.1:0-18687 GCA_900660405.1 Pseudo-nitzschia multistriata | reverse complement strand
TATTTATCGGTTTACCATCGATAGAGTCAGGCAGTGAAAGGACTGTTAGTGTGCTGCTGTGCACTTCTCATTGCAATACGGAGTACGGCTGGCAAAACTTGACRAGTGGGCTACGTTGTCGTAGCTGACTTTTTGTGAATTTTTCACTGTGKTCGAATTGACTTGAGTTGGACTGCATTGCATTGAACTGATTGCGTTTGTTTTATCGCTACCACACGGAAGACAATGACAAACGGGACGAGCGATGCTAGTGTCCTGAGCGACGATGCCTCTTCTGTCTCTTCTACACCCATCTTAGCTCTCAAGCGAGGAAAGAAATCTAAGGAGCAAAAGTCCCAGAAAAAGRAATTCCCGAAAAAGCCAGGAAGGCGGCCAAGAGGGCGACCGAAGGGTTCCAAAGCTTCTTCTCATCGTCCYACCAAAGCGAAGCCGACAAAAAAAGCAAAAGCTGCGTCCAAACAATCCAACGAGAACGAACCAACCGATACAGAGAAGAAAAGTACGGCGGCCCAGAGAAATGTCGCGTCGCTGACTCGAGTGCAAAAGGAAACCGGCCAGCAGCAGGAGGACCCTAAAGTGAAAAAGGATGATGATGGTTCTACTCATAGCAGCGAGAGCGAAGAAGACGAGGAACAAGTTGCTTGTTGCCTTTGCCAGTGTGGAGTAGATTGYAGTGATCGTGCTCTATTCTTCTCGAAGGATAGAAAATCGGAATTGGAAGAAGATGAGGATTATTACTTTGGTCTAGATGACCCATACATGGACGGTGATAAGTTGTACGATCGAAATAATGCATTGGTTTATTGCGATACTTGCAATCGATTGTATCACCARAAATGCCATTTTGTACCTATCCTTGTGGTCCCTCGAGGAGAATTCCATTGCTTGATATGTACCATGCAACAGCAAGGAAACAAAAACCWAAAGCGGCCCTCGAAAAAACGGGACCGAAAGGGATCAATCAAATCAAAGCCAAGCCAACCAGCTGGGATTCCAGARATCCTGCTGAAGCGCAGCATAACCGATCAAATCTTTCAAGCGCCACCGAACCAATCCACCCAGGCCTTAGATATTTCATCGTTGGAAAAAAAGTTCGAGCTAGTATCTGGTGTGACCAAAGCCCGGCTGTGGGATCGTCAATTTAAACAACTCAAGACGTTCTTGAAATCACAGGCTTCGAATATCCGGATGGCAAAAACTACGTTGGAGACGATGACTTCAACGAAGCGAAATCGACAACACTTTCTGCAGAATAGCTCAAAGGCGRGAACAAAATCATCTCAAGAACTAGCACAAACTCTCTGTAAAATTACAGGCGCAAAATTCAAAATTCGAGATGCACTCCTGTCCCTCGAAGCCTTGAGGACAAACACGGAATCGATTAATTTTTCGTGCCTTTACTCSTGGTGCGAGGAATATCCCCAGCACGCAAGCCACGTATTTCCTTTCGGGTCCAAAGTCTGCAAGGACGGAAGACGYATTGTACCGCGTACAAGAGAACGAAAACAGGAAAATGTAGACGAGAAAACGTGCAGCAACAAAGCTAACGGGTTAGTTCCCAGCGAAATTGTTTTAAACGGATCCTCGGGGAAGCGTCGTGAAAGATCGAATAGCAGTGTGTCCGAAATCGGTAAAAAATACTCCAAAACCCAGGCCAGTTCGAAGCGAGGAGAGAAAAATAAACAGAAAGAAAAGCATGYCAGCCAAAATGCCGATGCCGATGACGACTCCGGGATTACGTTGGACGACTTGCAATGCTCCATTTGCATGATTGGCGATTCAACGGATTGTAACGACGTTATTCTTTGTGATGGCAAAGACTGCCATCGTGCCTTTCACATGAAGTGTGTCCATCCCGCCGTCAAACCGGAAGAGATCGAAAACGAGGACGAGGACTGGTTTTGCCCTATTTGCTCTAATTTGGCCGAACTGATGGGCGAGATACACGACCTTTGTGTCTCCAATGAACACGACGAGGATGCCTCCTCGAATTCATGGGATGATGTCCACGATGTTTTTCCTGGCTCGCAATGGGAATTCGAGACCGCAACGAAATACTTGAAAGGCAAGCGAAACGAGGATACTCAACGTCTTCTTTCAATGTTCCTTGGTGACGAGATTGCCAAAAACAAAGTTCAAATGCCTATCGGTAGTGATTCCGAAGACGAAAACGATTATTCTCTSTTTGACGAAGACTCGTTTCAAGAACGAAGACGCCAAGAACGCGACGAAGAATCAAGTGATGACGACTCTGTATGCTCTAGCCAAGCAACGCTTCAGGAAATGGACGATATCGACCTCAAAGTGGGTAAGGCCGAACTCGCGGCGCTGTCCGAGGAAGAACAATCAGAAAGCGAAGAAAGTGACGATGAGAGCAATACCAATATCCGAAGAAGCAGAAGACTTGTGAAGCAGGAAGAGGGCGAAGAATCCAAGATKCCCGACAACGGAGCAGATTTCGACGAGGCAAATATCATTTTAGGAAAGCGAAGAAGAACACGAGTCAATTACAGAAAGTTAAACGACATGATGTTTGGTGACCTCACAGATCACCAGCAAGGTGTAATTGATGGGGGTGACGACTTTGATGCATCCGAGATCAAAGCAACGAAGACTAAACCCGAAGACGAATCACAGAACGACGAATCAAACAACGACTCGGACAATGAATCGGAAAACAACAATTCAGATGATCAATCAGACAGCAATGGGTCAGAAAGCGACAACCAAGGCGATAGTTGTGACAAGTTTGGGGSATCGTAATCGATCGGGTTTTTGTTTCAACTGCAGCTGTCCTAGCTGATACAAGTTGTATTTATTTGACACCGTTACCAAAACATTTGAGATCCAAGATTGGATTCGGATCAAKGATTAACGCGGTTCCTTCCATACGACGGGATGGTTTCGATTCAATGACCTTTCAATGGAATCAGCAAATAAGCTCATGGGCTGGCCAAGAACAAACCACAAATATAGTGCTAAACATTTTGTATTTGCTAGTATAAGAAAGCTGATGACTTGTGTCTACCAGCCTTCCATATTCTACTCTAGTGATACTACACGACAGGGATCCCACCGACTGGGATGGGAGAGACGCAATCTGTAGTGCAGAATAATAGTGTTACTAATAGTCCTAGTTCCACTCTTACTACAATCGGTCCAAACTTCCAAAAAACTTCCCGTTTTTGTGGTACGGCACGACTACTACTGTATTGCTAAATGAAAAAGATACCAATAGGGAGTCTTTTCGTGGACACCAAAGACGACGCTCCGCAAAGTGCCGAAACAAACCGCGGCGCACAGCCGTGGTGGAACCAGAAACACACGCGAGTGGGWAACAATGCTCTTTCTATTAGTATTAGGTTCTTGATAATTATCCCTCGCGCAATCTACTCTCGAAACCGCCGCCTCCCGGCACGCGGGCGCCCGCACAACATCGCAGGCTGGCCCGGACCCGTGCTAGAACCATCCATCAGAGCCACCGGGGGGTGCCTCCGGGCCATAGGGCCCGTGCATGCCGCCCCCGCTCGCATAAGGTGAACGGCCGGTTCGCCGAGGATTGCTAAAAGTGCGTGCATCCACCGGACAGAGAGGCCATCGATCGATCGATCGATCCATCCCTCCGCCCGCGAATCCACAACGGCGCGGCGCACGACCGCATTTACGCGGACTCCACGTCGTCTTGTTGGCTGTAGAGGAAAAACAAGGCCATGGAGAAGGCGGGGAAGACGATGCCGACCAAGGGAACCATAATGGCAGGGAGGTAGGCGGCGGTGAAATCCTTTCCAATGTAGCTGGTGTCAGGGGGGAGTTCCTTGGCGGCAAAGGCGGGGTCGATTCCCATCGAGAGGAGAAATCCGGTCGTGGCGGCAATGGAGGGAAGGACCTTGTTGCTCAACGGGGAGGCGGGTTCCTCGGTGTTGGCGGCCATCAACTGCGTTCGGGAAACCGACGACGTCGAGATGGGCTGGAAGCCATAGACGGCCTGCAAGGCGACAACGAAAACCGACAGGGTAGCAAGGAATTTCATYTTGGTATTGGTATTGTGTATTATTTGTATACGAATGTGCGATGGTACRGTTTGGTTGCGATGGGGTGTTGCAGTGCCGGGGGATGATGGATCGCGAGTAGGAAGGCTACGGTACGGAAGAATCGTTTTCTCTCTCCGGGCACACAGAGGGACGTCACAATCCCCGGGGTTTTGGGTGCGGTGCCGTTTCTTCCCTCGCGGCAAGACGGCGCTGGGGAGGCCCTGCCGTTGCGGAAGATTTGCTCACGTTGACTTCAACAAAAATATTTGGGGGCGTTCGGTTCCGGATCGTTGAATGGGGGGAATGGATTCTCCCCCCGGAGCTCCGCGGGCGCTCGAATGGGCCCGCGCGTCGCCGGCCTCGCGGCAGGAAGTTTCCCGGGCCTTGTTGTTTGTTTTTGGGTTCCAACGAATAAACGAACGAACGAACGACCGAAGAATCGTCGTCTCGGCCGGCCCCGTGGTTTCAGAGAAGGCAATAGTATTGTATGAATAGTATTGTATGAATAGTATTGTATGAAGTAATAGCAATACTTCTAATAATCTTGAGTTCAGTGGAATGCCGTACGAGTACGTAGGTAGGGCTCATAATATGCAGTAGACCCCTTCCATCAGGTACCGTACGTACGGTACTGTGAACTCAATTTCCTAGGAGCAACATGTACGTACGTATGAGTTAGTACCGTACGGTACAGACCTGTAGATCGCATCGTACGGTACGATTGAGAGATGCGTGTCTTCGTATGTCACATAACGCACTGGTACTGGCAGTATCGTACATCCTATCCTACAACGATGGAGTACAGTAGCGAAGCAATTTCCAATCCCGCCCGGTCACGGAATACTTCTAGTTTAGTTTTGTACGATACGAGGTACCGTACCGTACGGTACAATACTTAGCTGTCACTAACTGCTGTACGTAGCTACGAAATTGTCAGTAAGGACGTTCTACCCAGTGTTCTGAGAGCATTGTACGATTACCACACCACTCCTAATACTGCTAGAAACCAAGCCAAACCAAGAGACCTGCTGCTCACGGTCTAGCTTTCCGCAAAAAGCGAGTGCAAGATAGATCGAAACCAAAACCAAAACCAAAACCGAACCACAAATCCCGTTGAAAACACCACGGTGGCGGGTGCAATCCTTTCCTAGTTCCATTGTTCACAGGCATTCCCATTGCAACAAACATTGCACAGCAGACCAACAACAAACACACGGCATGAGCGGATTCGACGAGCTGAGCCAGGAGGGCAACGGGGTCGACGTCGACGTCGACACGATCGCGACAAAGGCCCTCATGACGCCGGACGGAAAGTGCGCCCAGCACCCGTGGGTGGAACTCCGGAAGAAGGACCCGTCGACGGGACAGACCTACCAGCTCGACACATGCCCGGAATGCAACGAGCAGTACGAGGCGAACCGGGAGGCCCTGAGACGACGCAGACTGGAGCTGGAGAAGCAGCTGCAGGCCCTCGAGAACGAGAGCATCGACCTCGACGCAACGTCTCGATCGGGGGGATCCGGGGAGCGAGAGACGGGGGGAACGGGAGCTGCCTCCTCGGAGTCCTCCCAGGCCTACCGACCCCCCCTTCCCCAACAGCAGCAGCAGCAGCAGCAACAACAACAGCAGCAGCAGCAGCAGCTACAGCAACCACAAGAGGACGACGACTCCTCGGCTTTCTCCAATCCGCAGCGACAGCCCTTTGCCCGGCCTCCGGTGGCGTCTCCCGGAGGCAGCGTCTACGGCCAGCAGCGGTATAGCGCCCCGTCTCGCACCCACTCGTCSGGATCGAAATCGGCMGCCTCGKCGTCCACCAACAACGGCCTGCCGAACGGGATTTCCCTCAAGAGCTCCGCCAATCCAAGCCCGTCCGGAGCGGCGGCTATGAATCCCCCGTCCTCGCCCTTTTCGAACGCCAGCTACGACCCGCAGTTCCTGGCCGCTGCTGCAGCCGCCTTTCACCAGCAGCAGCTGCAGATGCAGCAGGCGGCCGTTTCGTCCGTCAAATCGGCGCCGACGCTCCAGCAGACCCAGCAAGAAGAACACAACAATGCCATGCTGTGGAAACTCATCCAGGACAAGGACAACGAGCTCCGACAGGTTCGCGAATCGCTCCAAGAAACCCAGCGGCGATACCAGGAACAAGTGGTCCTGGCGACGAAGCTACAAACGACGCTGGACCAGGTAAGGGAGACCTTTGAAAAAGAACGATTGCTGATCAAGCTGCAAGCCGAGAAGGAAGCCACGGAATCCATGGCTTCCCGRCAGGAGGAGATATTCCGAAAACAGCTCGAGTGGATGGACACCAACATTGCCAAAACCAAGAACAGCGCCAAAGCCAGCGACGAAGCCGGCAGCGAATTGGTTGCCGAGACGGAAACCAACCGCGATGGAATCGACCCGGCCAAAGGAGAAGCCACTGCGGCAGCAGCTTCCAAGGCAAAATCCGAGAAGGACCATCCGTGGAACGCGGTCGCAAAGGGATCGTCGGGCAGAACCGAAAACGAATCGGGAATGGCGGGTTCCGGCAACGCCAACAACAACAACAGCAACAGCAACAACAGCAACAACAACGGAATGGCGGGTTCCGGCAACGCCAACAACAACAACAGCAACAGCAACAACAGCAACAACAACTCGTTCAAGGCCGGATTGAATGCCAACAGCAARAAGAAACTCTATCCTTCTATTGACGAAAAGTTAATGGGGAACGCTGCCGCGAACGCAAACAATGCTTCCGCCAACCAGCACCAGCAGCAACTCAAGAGCCAGCCCAAGCAGGAGCATGGTCTGAGCACGGCCGAGACGCCGATGGCAAACAACACCAGTGCTGCCAAGAATGCAAAGAACAACGAGTCCTCGGATCGATTTGATCCCGTCTATGTCTCGAAAGGATCGGACATGGAGAAAGATACCTTCGCTCCCGGCTCCGTCGACGACCAATCCATAGGACAGACGGTGGCCAGCTCMACCTACGGAGACGACCGAATCAAGGTCGTCAACAAGAAGTTGYTGGATCCYTACGGCGACAAGGGCACCTACACCGGCGTCGTGCTGCGAAACACGGGAATGCCACACGGACTGGGACGCATGATATACGAGGAGGATCGCAGGGTTTTCGAAGGCGACTGGCGCCACGGCCGCTGGCACGGATACGGGCGTGCCTCGTTTTCCAACGGGGATTCCTACGAAGGAGAGTACAAGTTCGATCAGCGCCACGGCACCGGCGTGTATCGGTGGAACGATGGCCGGATCTACGACGGACAGTTTTCGGAGGACAAGCGCCACGGAAAAGGCGTCTTTACCTGGCCCGATGGGGCCATCTACGACGGAGACTTTGTCAACGGGCAGCGGCAGGGACACGGAAAATACACCTTTGCCGACGGAGGCCAGTACGAGGGGTCCTGGAAGGACGGCCGCTACGACGGCTTTGGGACGTGCACCTGGGAGGACGGCAGGCGCTATCGGGGGGAATGGCGAAACGGCATGGCCCACGGGCGGGGCACCGAGACCTATCCGAACGGGAACGTTCGCCACGAGGGAGAATGGATCGACGACGAACCCATTCGCTGAGGGCGGCCCCTTTGGCACGGGTGTGACGCGGCGTTTCGCGGCGCGCGGAAACGAACTAGTACGGTACGGTACCGTACCGTACCGTAATAATACTAAATGGTTTTGTTTGTACATTTTGTAGACGAGATCGTGTTCGTGTTCGTGTTCGTGTTCTAGTGTTGGCGTGACAAAAGAAGCGGCAGTGGATGGTCGGGCGCTTCGTTTCCGGACCCGCGATCAGGGTCGCTTGGCACAAAGGAAAAGCGCTGCATCGCTCCGGTGCAAAAACGGCCTCCCCTCCGTCATATGTTCCTCGGATTGAGGGCTTTCTTCAAAAACTGCCGGTAGACAACGTCGTCCCGGTTCTGCCCGGTCTTCCACCGGTTGTGCCTCGTTCGATCGTCGCCGCCCCCCGGATCTTGGTCGGAAAGGGACGAGGACGCCGCCGCCCTGCCCCGAAAGGCGTCAAAGCCCTTCCGGTCGGCGTCCGCCTTGCCGTCTTCGGGTCCGAGATCGCCCCCTTCCCCCCCGGAAGGCTCCCTTCTGCTTCCGTGCTTGCCTTCGCTGCTTCCTTTTGTTTCGAGAAGGTTGGCGCTCGCCTTGCCCGAGAAGCGGACCAGGGGCTTCGGGGTCGTCTCCGGCAGGGACCGCCCGTGCCTCTCCCCCTCGGGGACCGCCGAGGACCGGCCTTCCGAGAAGTGGCGGTGGCCCCGCTGGCCGGTGAAAAGGGCGACGGGCTCGTGCCTCGTGGAGGGCAGGATGACCTCCGCGATCCCCGTCCCCCCCAGGAGGGCGGCCCCCCCGGCCCCCTGGTCTCCGTCCTGCTCGGGAGGACCCTCGTTTCCGGGGGCCAAGGGTTCGGTCTCGCCGGCGACCTCCCGGGCCAGCGACCGGTAGAGGTCGTCTTCCGTGGAAGCCGACGCGGAAGCCGACGCGGAAGCCGACGAGGAAGCCTCCGGTGGTTGGCCAGCGGGTCCGGTCCCGCCCTCTCTCCCGGCCCCGGACGAGGCCATTCGTTCCTCGATGAAGGATTCCATGTTGTTCTTGTGCTTGGTGTCCAGGACCGAGAGCTCGGCGGCCTGCGATCCGTCCTGCTGCTGGTGGTGGTCGTCTCCGCTCCGGTTCTGCTTCGCGCTTGCACGGARGCGCCCGCTCCCTCCCCCCGACGTCATGGGAAGCGTCGCCAGGATCTTTTGTTTTTTCAGGGTGCTCCGGATCCTGGCGGAAGTGGCGGCCGCGTCGCCCTCGCTTTCGTCGTTGCCGCTGACGTTCTCCCCGACCGGATCCTCGTCGTCCCTCCGCTTTCTCCGGAGGTTGCTCTTCGCGGCTGCCTTCTTGGTTCGTTTTCGAAACATGGCGGCGTCGAATGGAATGGAATCGAATCGAATCGAATCGAATCGGCCCGGGACACACCGATCGATCCTCGGTCCGCGAGCTGGCTTTGGTTCCGGGAGTCCGAGGCACAGAACTCCGTCTTCTTTTGTTGTGCCGTGTTGTATGTTGTGTTGTCTTGTGGCGTGCCGTGCCGTGTGGTTAGTACTCGTACCAAAAATCGATCGAAAGCAGCTTTCGAGAAATGGGTGGAGAGCTCGTGTGTCGCAGTGTCAGTGTCGCAGCATCGCTGCTTGTACGTTACGGTACGTATCTATTCAGACTATGGACGTACCTTGCGTCACGTACCGTACGTTCGTACTTCGTACTTTGCAGTAGTGAGTACTGAGTACGTAGTGGAGTGTACCCAGAACTGAGCATATGTATATTGCATATACTAGATACTATGATAAACAGAAACGGATCGAATGACTGGCTGACTCGCATCAAAAATCAAATCCGAAATCTGAGTGCCACAGAAATCCAGAAGGGCCGTGCAAAGATCAGATCGTGCGAATGTGACCTGTAAGTTCTTCGGTACCATTGTGTACCGGTACGTACTTGGATTGATCTTACGAAACCATCGATGAGTACTGTACCTTACTCGTACCAGTGCAGTGGTCGTACGAATACGAGCGTAGACGGCTACCGTAGTGGCCAGAATTCCATCGTTTTGCCCGAACAACCACAAAACAATGATTTTGAAACCGTCACCATCGAACGCAAACAGCCATCCCACAATAATTCCGTGTCCGACTCCCAGCCCTACAACACCCGAATTTTGCAGAAGCCAGACAAAGCCGTCCGGTCCAGAGCCTCCCCGTTTCATCCGAACGAAGCACGAGACGGCAGATACGAAAAGATAGAGAGTGGACACGAACGAATTCAAGCATCTACGGCACGCCGCGAGACGCCAAAGCAACGCAACGCAACACAACACATCACATCACAACGCAACGCATCACATCACAACGCATCACAACACAACAGCAAGAGTGACCTAGCGCAACACATCACATCGAAAAACACGACCGACACGAAACCATCCGGTCGCCATGGATCTCTTGGGGAACTACGATTCGGATTCGGACTCGGATTCCGACGGTGGTGGAAAGCCCTCGGCGGTGCCCGCAACCGCCGCAGCTGCACCGGCACGGGGGCTTTCTCTCCCTCCGGCCGCGTCTCCCGCAGCAACAACGGCAACGACAACGGCAACAGCAACGGCAACGACTGCGGCAAAGAAGGGGAGCACAAGGGCGGACCGAACCAAGCGGGTGATCGGAAGAAAAGTCCTCAAGCTGTCGGCCGTGCTGCCCGAACACATCCTGAACCAGCTCCAGCTCGCGGGCGGGGGGGGCAGCTCCGGCAGGAAGAACAGAAAGAGCGGCGACGGTACTAACTCCGACTCCGAMTCCGACAGCAGCGAGGACAACCCGGACACCGATAGCAGCGACGACGAAGACACTGGTGCCCAGAGYCGCAAAACACCTGSGTCCCGACGGAAGAAGGGTGCGAATCCGGGAGCGAATCCGGGAAGCACGAATGCACCGCCCAGAGATTTTTCCATAGACAAAGGCCTCATGGGGCTGCTGAAAGAGTTGTCCAAGTCCGGGTCCTCCTCTCAGCCGAAAAACAAAAAGATCCTGGGCGGCGGCGCCGAGGAGGGTTCCGGATCGGCCACCACGGGCGACGAGAATCCCACGCCGGACACGGAACCAAAGCCGACGCAAAAACCAGGACCAAAACCGAAGAGCGAACCACTGGGCGCCGCGTTTCTTGCCACAACGGTGGAGACCACCACCCGAAAACGGAGGCAGCCGGTGGCGGTGCGAAACATTCACGACGCAGAAGACTCGGCGGTGAAACCCGATGCTTCCGTACACGCGTCGGCGTCCGCGTCGGCGTCCCCTCGGACACCTTCCGTCTCGGTCCCCCGACCATCCGTGGCACCACCACCACCACCCCAACCGCGGGCCCGGGCCGCGTCTTCCATGGGACGATCCGCGGCCCCGCAGGTGAGGGGATCGTCTTCCACATCCTACAACTCCGGCTCACACCCTGCCAGCCACTATCGAATACAACAACAACAACAACAACAACAACATCATCATCACCACCAGCATCAACAACCACCAGCAACGAAGAAACAAAAGAAACCTCTTTCTCGGAAACGCCAAATGGAACAAATGCTTCGCGCCGGAAAACTGGACGAGGTCCGGGGCGACCACGAGGTTCGGGGCGTGGCCCACGTCTACCAGCAGCAGGGGGACTACGCCGCCGCGGTGGCGGCTTCCTCGTCGGCCTCGTCGACCGTCCGGGTGGTTCCCACCAGCGCCTACGACGCGGCGACCGGAACCACCGCCACCAGCACCAGCGTGACGAGCCGCCAGAAGAACAGCAACCAGCTCAACAGCCTGTTGGCAAACGCCGCCTCGCTCGAGAGCCAACGGGCGCAGAACCCCCGCTATGCGGGCGGGAGCCTCGGTGCGGGGCAGGGGTCCCACAGGGCCACGGCAAAGCGCAGGTAYGGATGGTAACCTACCGTGCGGKTCGTCGGAGACCGAGMWAGGGTGTAGAATGGAAAGCCGATCTATTGTATTATTGCATAAAACCATTTAGTTATATATTGGTACCTCGCTTTTGGATTCGATTTCCTTTTGTTCACGTAATTCTCTTTGGGCCCATCCTCTCCTCTCGAGATATGACATCACTCGATACTGCTGAGTGTACTCGGGGCTTCTTGCTGTTCAATTGTCGTCGTCGTCGTCGTCGTCGTCGTCGTCCTCTTCCAGGGCCATCACTATGCGGTCTTCCAATACGAAGGGTTTTGCATGGCGAACGGGTGATCGCCCATTGAATCGCAAAGAATCACTGATCGCGGCTTCGTTCACTCGTTTTGCTTGCAGGTCGAGCCSTTTCACGTCCTCGGAAAAGAGTTCCCTCGCTGTTTCACTCTYYGAAAATTCGTGGATCGAAAGCCTTGCKWGGTCGTCGTTGTTGTCTCCGTGTCTTGTTGTCTTGCCTCTGTGTTCTTCCCAGGCATCCCTGATTCTCGCTTTCAGCTTCTCCCAGTCCCTGTCCATTTCGAGGCGGCGCTCGATCGACTCGGGCCGGATGTTGTTGTCCGCCAGGATTTTGCTGTGGACCACATCGTGCTGGTTCACGGCCATCCCGGCGGAAGCATCCCCGTGCCGATCCACAACCAGTTTCTTCCCCTTGTTCCCCAGGGCATCCTCGCCGCCCTCCTTCAGCCACCGGGCGATCTGGTTTTCGGCAACCGTAGAAACTCCGGCCCGGTTCCGGTGTCTTGCCGAAACAACCCCCGGGCACTGGTTCCCGCCCAGGGGTCCTCCCTTTGGTGGTCGCTGGTTGCCGAGGGCGCGGGCCAGTGCATGGCAAGCTTTCCTACAGGGTTCGCGGTTCATCGTGCTGCTCTCTGCCRRGGGTTCTCTGTGGGACCGCAGTCGGTTGTCTATCTRCTAGGTCAAGCCTCGTTTGGTGTGGCCTCCTTTGTTGCTGCCCTTCCTCTGCGGTGGTCTTCTTCACAGCTACGGTACAAAAGAACATTCTGTCATCGTGATCGTTGGATGGCGGGCTCGGAAAAGAATCAAGGAGATCGAAATGACCGAAAAGTACAGACTTAGCGTTTCTATCGGACTATCTCTAGTACAGTACAGTACAAGAACTACTAATAGTAGTTGCGAAATGTAGTGTTGAGTAACGTAACGTTTTGTGTAGTAAAACGTTACATTCCTAAAAGCATTACAAACCAAAACGTTTGTTAGCACCTTAGAAAAACATTAGTGTGAAAAAAAAGCTAAACATTCACATAAATTTTCCTGAGCGTTAGTACTACTACTACTAGTAGTAACAACCCTAGCGTTACTACTACTACTAGTACTGCTACTAGTAAACATTTGAAACGTTCATAACAAGGCTGACATCTGCTATTGGAAAGCTGTGACAACAGTTCACACATCATTATTAACTACTACTAGTAACGTTACTGATTTACTACCAATTACTAGGATATGTATCCAATTTAAGATGCACATGCACAATTTGACGCAAATAAAGTCTTTGTTCCTCCTCTTAGACCTCCATTAGTACTTGGTCATAAGCATGATGCTCACCATCTGCTTCAGCCATCTCAATCTCTGCCAATGTGGGTTTAGATACAAAGAATTCTTTTCCTGCATACTCTGGATCCAAGCAGGAGCGCCTTGCTGAGAGGAGTCTGAAAACGTGTCTGAAGACGCGCTCAGATGGGGCTGAAGTGGTGGGTTGCTCAGGAAGATAGATCTTGGCCAGCCTTCTTGCAAAAATTGGATAACTTGCCTGGTGATTTTTCCACTACTGGAGTGGATCACTGTTAACTGTCTTACTTCCAATTTTCTTGACGAAGGCCAAGTGCTCGGAACAAACGTAAAGCTCAACTTCACGTTTACAAGCATGATCAATATTGACACCATCGTCTGCTGCACCATTGCTAAATTGATGGCGGTTAACCTCTTCAGCTTCTGCCTTTTCTTCCTCCATCAGCTCAAAGGTGTTCATGTCAGCATCATCAACACCAGTATCATCACCAGTATCTCCTTCTTCAACTTGTTCTATGGTGATGTTCCTAGTTGCCTCCATGGCAGCCAAGTCCATAGATTCAAGTCTCTTGGACTCAGACTCGTCTTTCATCAGTTCTAGTACTTTGCTGCGAATATCTTCATTGCTTTTTTCTTTGCAGTGGCAAACATCTTTTTACTTTTATCATCTTCTCCAATGGATACCAAGCTCTTGGTTCTTGGGTCAAGGAAGGTAGCAATTGTCAGAATTGGGTGGATCTCCTCCTGTCTGTTTCTCTTGCCACGATTTGGTATGAGTCCTTGCGATAATACATAAACTGCAGCAACTAGAAGAGGCACTATATGGCCAGAACCATACCTTTGATTGGAAAGTATGCTTCTACTAGCTGTTCTGAGGGGCGGCACTTCCCTTGGAAGAGTTTTGGTGGAAGTGTGACCAAGAGTTTATTTTGCTGGATTTAGTAGTACTAGAATTGATTTAGCTTTGTTTGGAGTGAACTGGAAGAAGTGACATGAGGAGCCAAAGATGTATCTGGCACAACAGGTTGTCTGTGTTGTTTCTTTTTGGAGTAGGCGTCAAAGACTAGTGAATCTTGTGTGACAATCTCCAGTGCTTGTAACTTATTTAAACAATAAAGGCCTAGTAGTATGTATTACCAATGATAACAGTCACAAATACTTATTATGGATGCTCTCAAGTTTTGTGATATGATATGTTAGGAATGGTGGGGGTAAACATTTGTAAAAATGTTACTAACATTTGTGTTTTACATTAGGAACAGGCAGAGGGGATAAACGTTTGTACAAATGTTACTAACGTTTGTGTTTTACTTTAGGAACCGAGGGGATAAAGAACATAGTACGTTTGAGTTACAAATGCTAGTCTAACACAAAATGCTTGACCCAAACATTACGTTCCTAATGGTACTAGCGTTCCTGATGTTACGTAGAACGTTACATTACCCAACACTAGCAAAATGTATGTGTGCTCTTTAGTTCCCAGAAGAAGCTTGATTCTCGGTTTCATCCAGTTTTTTTGTTGAATTTGGGTTGCAAGTTTGATGCAGTTGCATCCAGCAGTTAGACAAAATCTCCTCGTTGAATTTGGATTGAGATCTGTACATCCAGTTTGACAAAAATTTGGATTGCAATCGATGTGGAGTGGTTACAGGTTGGGGCTATTGGTGTGATGTGGTTGCATGATCCAGCCACTTTGACCAAATTGCTGAATTTGAATCCAGTTTGATATGGTTCGTCCAGTTTGACAAATTTTTTGATTGCAATCAATGTGGTGTGGTTACGGATTAGGGTTGGTGTTATTGATGTGGTGTGGTTGCATGATCCAGTTTGACGAAATATCTGAATTTGAATCCAGTTCAATGTGGTTTATCCAGCTCTCCTTGTTGAATTTGGGTTGAGATCTGTACGTCCAGTTTGACGAAAAGTTGGATTGTAATCAATGTGGTGTGGTTCCGGATTGGGGTTGGGGTTATTGATGTGGTGTGGTTGCATGATCCAGTTTGACGAAATATCTGAATTTGAATCCAGTTCAATGTGGTTTGTCCAGCTCTCCTTGTTGAATTTGGGTTGAGATCTGTACGTCCAGTTTGACAAAAAATTGGATTGTAATCAATGTGGTGTGGTTACATAATCTGAATTAGACAGCAAGAAATCCAAGAAGTCTGATGTAGACAGACAGTGATAAGTCTAGTACTGCTGACAAAAATTCAGACAAATCAGATGACAAGGATGATTATATAGCAGTGGCTTTGGATACTGTCAAATATTTGTCAGATCATAAACCAGGAAAGAAGTCCCTTAATTTTTTCTCAGCAAAGTACAAATCATATGCCTATGACACAAGCAGCATGATCAAATCTATGGATTCAAACAACAGTAGCACCATGATCAATTTCAACAATGGACAAGAGAAGATGACATTGCTCCTTAATGTGCATTCTTTGTGCAACCAATGTGAGGAGGAGTCAAAACGCATGAATAAGATGTGGTTGAGTCTAGATCCTCTCATCAATGATCTGGATTATGTCTCGCCTGGAAGAATCTGATTTATCAACCAATTCTTGGTCCAAAGTGGAAAATGCTTTGGAGGCGCTTGCGGCTTCACTGAGATCATTGGATAGCCCTGGCAATCATGCCAAAAAAAATTGCAGAACGCAAATCTTTACTCTCCTTAAGAATATTGCAATGATGAAATGGGAGAGTTGGTGAAAGGCCGCCTGAATAGCAAAACAGACTTGCCCCCAGAATCACCACCACCAAAGAAGAGGCAAAAAATCTTCCTTTCCCTCCACATCCTGGGGCGCCTCTGCCACCARGACTACCCCAGWCAAGAGAAGAGAACAAAATCCAAGATGTCAAAATACATGTTTATGTTTTCTGCACCCCACCTATCACGACCAGAATGGTGATGCAATGTCAAAAAACCTCTTAAATATGAGCTGATGCCTTGAAGTCTAATCTCCAGTAATCCTTTCCTGATATGACACCATATGTAAATGCAGCCTGGAGACTTGGGTTCTAGTATCATATTATGGTTAGGGAAGAAGCAGGCTTCTTCTAGTACCCTCCTAAGTGCACTGAGGAACTACTAAAGAAGTCAGAGAAAAATCCAAACAGCTGATGTTTCGATGCTTTAATGTCAAGGTGGCATTGAAATTCTTTCTCAAGTACATGGTTTCTGCATACAAAGTACCCTGCAAAGACAAAATCAAAGAACACATCTTGAAGCCCATCCTTGGTGAGGTAAAAAATGTAGATGTTGGGATTGAGGCTGAACTTCTCACCCAACATTTTTTCAATGGGATGAAAACATCTGTAGAAGAAGAAGCATCCAATACAGAATTCAAGTGGGAAAATGGAAAGCATTCATGCCTGTGGCCAAAAAACTGGTCTGTGGTCTAGAGCATTCATTCTTGGATTACAATTATGGGTATATTTCATAACTCTCAAGTTTGTTCATGAGGAAAATGCCTGGTACTTGTTGTTTGCAGTGAATCACCACCCATGCTCTGTTTTCATGATGTATTTTTTTCTGGTGGTTGCTGACAAAGGCAAACAGTCAGCTCTTGCTTGGGAGTGACCCACAAGTTACACAAATCCAACACCTGATGTTGTTCAAATGTCCCCTTATTATGAAAGTTTTCATGATAAGAAGAAGCTTCGTCGCAACATTGGAGGCAGGAAAAATAGAAAGAACAATGCTGTCTCCTTGGCGGATGCTTCTTACTACTAGTACTATTATCCTGATCCGTAGTGCAACCCAAATTTTTACACACAAAGTACAAAATTCCATGTAATAAGTAAAAGTTGTTGTCTGTTTTAGTAGTACTACTAGTAGTGCACCAGGAGCAAGAAGTGCTTAAAAATGAGCAACACACCACCATAGTTGACAAGAAAAACGAGGCAAGCTTTGAGAGAGTCGTAACAGTACGACGTAGCACGTACCAGTTCGAGTGGTACTGTACCTCCTGTTGGAGGTACGAACGTCATTTCTTGGATTCATGAAATTGGTGTCAATTTTAGTCCCGTATGTGAGTCAATCATCCGTGTCACAAATAAGGTTCTGTAAAAACAAAAAATGTATCGAACAACCCACAGAATCTTTGCTTTTGTTGCATCTGTATCCGACGGACAACATACAGACACATACAGGCAAGGCATCATCTTCACAAAAAATGAAGAAGTTGCGCCAATAATTTTTACCGCTGCTACAACCGAGACCTCSATTTAGCCTTKCGTTACTAAGAGTCTACAGGTGGTCTTTTCTATTRTTTTGAGCTAGATTGCACACGCTCTCAGCGGTACAGGTACGAAACGAGTCCTCGTAGTTGTATCTATTCACCAACAAACAGCCYAAGAATTACAACACTTTGTGTCATACCGCAAAGCGTTAGCTTTGTGACATTCGACACACCTCTTTCAAACACCCGAAAAACCAGCAAACGCCAAAAACGATCAGCAAACTCTTTTGGTCGTCAATTTCCAGTGTGAGGCAATACCACGTAGGAACGTAACACAACAATCAAGAAATGAGCAGGTGAGACGCACAAACAATGCACAACCCCATGGTTTTTACATGCATTACATGCAAGGGGGGTAAACTTATCGATTGTGAAGACGCCCGATCGATGCCTTCGAACGGTATCATAGTATCCATGCGACAACATAGCTTTTTGTAGATCCAGCATAATCCACTTGTTTCGTACTTGAAATGGAGGCGATCCCAGCGATCCCSTAGTCAGAGCACCCAGTAGTCTATTAAGCTGCTGAGCGACTAGTTGGTTTTMAAGCAACMAAAGCAATGAGTTCAATTCCGTTCCGTTCAGTCTGGATTTCCCATTGTCTCGTTCCATGCTCATGCTCATAGATTGAAATACTCGACAACCTTTTGCGTTTCTAACACATGAATCTTACTCACTCACTCCTTGAAATACAATCGCCAATCATCCTAATTTCATTCGTTGTCATGCATCAATTTCGTGCGGGAATCACATCCAACAATCCAACTGTTCCTTGGAAAAACAATACAATAATCGGGTCGGTTTTTCTTGCGCGAATTCTTTTACAYCACATACTATCCGAACCAAAAGGCACGGGAACTCGAGGGCTTACGTTGTTGATCATGGGGAGAATTTTGTCCCGGGATCGGAGGATGCTCCCAACCTAGCACCACAGCCACTCGATCACTTCAAACGAGGCTACCTCGAGAGAGCCAATCAACGAGAACGCGATGTAGCCAACATGGACAATCCAGGCGGAAACGGCGAGAATGGTGGTGGCCCTCAGCGGGACAATTCTCGATACAGCAATAAATCGGAAAGAGGAAGGGGCGGTGAAGGTCCCATGCCAACGCGTTATAGTGGTGGAAACAAYGGGCCATTCAACGGAAGTGGACGTGGTAGTGGAGGCCGGGACCAGCGAGATTCGCACTACGGTGGAGGCGGCGTTAGTCGCGATGACGGTGGTCGCCGCAGCTCTAGCTCCTACCAGGGGGGTGGAAGAGGGAGAGGAGGAAGAGGTCGAGCACGGCGTGATACTCCATATCGTGGCGATCCTGGCTCCAGCTTTCGCGGTGCCAGAGGGGACAGACGGCCTTCCTACTATGGCGACCGCGATGACCGCGGCGGTGGTCGTGG
>CAACVS010000224.1:50444-61803 GCA_900660405.1 Pseudo-nitzschia multistriata | reverse complement strand
GTTGTCAGTAAGCTTGATAATCATGACTTCACCGTGTTAAGTGGTCGCACAAAAACTACACGCGCGGGGTTGCGACCAAACCCCGCGAACACTTTTTGTGACGATGATGTAGCATGCATTCCAAGCTTTGTCCTTCACAAGGTCTTGGTTGAATACTGGGGGTCTGGGGTTGGTGTTATTGCATTCCGACACAAATGTCGGAAACAACAACAACTTCAACACCGGAAGATACCACTTGGTGCTTCTGGAGGAACAGGGGATGGATCCAGCTGGTGCAAACTACCACCACCAGCTGAGGGATATCAATAGACTTGGAATAGGCTTGGTTACATTGCTTGGTTGCTTTGTGAATGGAGCCAAGGAGGAGGATTTTCCCCTTTGGAAGGGGATGTCACCATGGTGTTCGGATGCCCGAAGGTGCTGTTCAAGTAGGAATGTACRTAGGAATCAGTAGGAATTCTAGGTGATAATTTTCATAACTGAAGTGTAATTTCGTGCATTTGAAAAAATTCAATTTGAAAATTATGGTACCATGAACACAATGTATTAACAACATTTCCTCCTTGTGGAACTAATTGAGAGCAATAACTCCTGTGAGGAGGACAGCCCTAGTAACAACAGAAGATACTGCAAAAAGCAAGAAGTACTAGAAGGAGCAAAAAATCAGCAGCTCAAATTAACACCAAATTCCCTTGTGGGAGAACTATGCAAAGATGCCTGGTGGTATGGCGTTGGTGTAGAGAAAAAGGATGACTAAGCAATTGTAGATTTTAAATGGTGTGTATCTGTACACAAATGTTGATCAATATCACTACTAGGACCCTCCCCCCCCATACAACTAGAATCCTATTGTATAGCATTGGCCAGCCAATGTACGGTTTAAACCTTGGATTGTTTTTACTACTACCACTTATTTTGATTATGATTCCACATTCCTACCGTATGAGAAGTCGAGAGCTTACTGTACTTGGAAACCCACCTTCTTGATGATTTTCTTATCGTCGAACAACGAAACGTCTCTGGGGTCTATTTAGTCAAACTGTTTTAGTCTCAACTTGAAACTCATCACACGCAGGCCAGACCGTATTAATTGCTGCGTTGTGGATAGTAAACAATGAGACTGGGTTGAGTTTGAATTTTCTCGCGCTCATTTTTTGATCCCTCACGGTATGTATTCTGTGCTAAACTGTACGAGTACTACGTACTTCTTCCCAAACCACGGCATTAAGTGATTTGAAAGCACAATGTTCTTTCGACATGTCGCGGACATCATTGTGTCTGTATCATGTCTTAAGACAAAAAAATAATGTTCTTCATGACAAAGAATGGGGAATCAACGACAGCGCGCTGGCCAGTTCAGATTACTTAGCTGCCTTAGCGCAGTTTAAAGAAACTACTTCGGGGAACGAAGAGTATTATTGTATTATGTTTTCCAAATTGATCATTGCTCTAGCGTAAATGCCTTGATGTAAACTGTCTTCTGCTCTTCTGACAACTTTTTTTTATTGAGCTGCACTTGCAATAAACGGTGCCTCTCTCCTCCGTTACGCATCTAAATTATCACTTTTTTTGACTATTATTTCTTTTCAAAAGCTTTAAGTGGCGTGTTTAACACCCGAAAACACACTTAAATAGACACACCATATCACCAGATCTACTCTTATTGACTTACGAACAAACAGCAATTAAGATTTCGGAACACTCGCTTCCTCTCATATCTTTCTTATCCACTTGCCTTTTTCAAAACCTGGAGTTTCCAAACGACGACGGCAGGAAGTAAGTGACCGAACCTTTCTGATGGCCTTTTAACATACGAAAAACAAGGGTCTTGGCACGTTGTACTGAAACATCGCAGACGAATGACTGGCACAACTCTGATCGTTTCTCAACTGCACCAAAATGATTCTATCTTTCTCTCTATGCTCAATGAAAGCCAGCCAACAACCAAAAGAGCCATTTCAACATGTCGCTAATCACCGACGACAAAGGCGGTGATAATAATAATAACGGCTTACCGGACATACAGACCGGATCTGATCCGAACGGATTAGTAGCGAACCTAATGGGACTCCAGCAACAGCAAAACTCTACTAACGGCTTGCAGGCACCGAATGGTAGTGATGGAAATGCAAATGCTTCGTTAATGGGAGGAATGACCGGGGGCATGATAGGTGGCCAAACTGTTACTGACGGTAATGCTGACATGAACTCGTTGTTGGCTCAACAACATGCTCTCATGGCAATGGCTGCTGGAGCAGGTGCCGGCGCTGGCCCCGGCGTTGGAGTAGTTTCTGGGATGGACAATGGCTCGAATAAGGACGCTTTGATGAACCTCCTTGCAAAACAAGGTAAGTCGTGCATGAAAACATTTACTCTGTATTTGATCGTCTTCGTATTGTACTTTTAGTGACGAACGTTAATCTTCCCTTCGGACTGTTGACTGATTTGTTCCCTCTGTTTTATTTGTGAAGGCCTCGGTGCTCCGATGGGAGGTATGAATCTTGGACCGGCACCAATTGGAATGGGAAATGCTATGGGGTTAGGTGCTGTCGGGGGTTTTGGAGGCATTCAAAACAATCCTTTGGGGGGTATCGGATCTATCGGAGGCCTTGGTCGATCAAATGGTAACGGTATCGATAATACGATTGTAGCACCCATCGACAATACGGGAGGCCTTTTAGCAAACCCAGTATTGAGTGGACTTTCCCCTGGTCTTCAAGGAAGTCTGCAAGGAAGTTTGCAAGGAAGTCTACAAGGGGGGCTCCAGATGGGAATGGGTGGTATGGGCGGAATGGGTATGTTTCAGCCTCTTGTCTTTGTTTATTTTCAAGAAAATGGAAGAGGGTTTCCCCTCATTCTTTTTGCTGTTCATTGATGAGTTTATTATTCACATTTCTGTAGCCTGAAACTCACATTTTTCAAAACGATTAAATTTCAAAACATTCGACATTCTCCTTTTTGCCATGTATAGCCGGACTAGGAATGCCAGGAATGGGAGGTATGCCTGGTTTAGGAGCTGGTGTTGGTCTGATGGGTTCTGCATTCGGTAACAACTTTCCCGGAGTTCAGACGGGGAATTTCGGTGGCAATGGGAACGACAAGGACGGCGAAAATTCAGCCCAAAATGGAATATCTGCCGATGCTGCAATTAGCAGCTCT
This sequence comes from Pseudo-nitzschia multistriata, assembly GCA_900660405.1. Classification (NCBI taxonomy): domain Eukaryota; phylum Bacillariophyta; class Bacillariophyceae; order Bacillariales; family Bacillariaceae; genus Pseudo-nitzschia; species Pseudo-nitzschia multistriata. The sequence goes on along the minus strand of CAACVS010000224.1, from coordinate 58,644 downwards.
ACAAATCCCATGCTTCAGCAAAATCTCCTTATGCAGCAGCTACTAGCTCAACAGCAAGCAACACTCGGAGGTACCGGATCTCTCTGGCAACAATGTGCGTTTATTTGCTTATTTTGAAATTTATTGACGCACTTTTCATGTTTCGTTTTTGTTGCTTTTCTAGGTGGAGTGGAAAGTGAATTTTTTCATTGTGTTTTGCATCTCACTTTTGTACATACTTGAAATACTCTTTTCGTTTCCTGCTGTATGGTTCTAGACGGTAATTTACCAGGAGCGGAGGGTTTGCTTGGCGCTGCAGGAACAAATGGCGTTCCTGCTAACAACTATCTGAACATGCTCGGTCAAGGAGGTGCTAACAATGCGACGGCAACCCCCGCAACAACTTCTCAAAGAGAACCAGGAGAATCAGGGGTTTTTCAGTCTGGGTCAATTCCAGAATTCGCGAAATCTGGGAAAAAGGCTAGGCCAAAAAAGCCAAAGAACAAACCTAAACGTCCTTTGTCTGCATACAACATCTTCTTCAGAGATGAACGGGCAAACATTCTCGCAGGGATTCCCGACAAAGACGAAGATGATGAGGATCAGAATGAAGATCACGACGATGGATTGGATGGGCCAAAGAAGAAAGCTTCTGGCAAGAAAAGGAAGCGTCCACCACACGGAAAGATCGGTTTTGAGAGTCTGGCGAAAATCGTTGGGCAGCGCTGGAAAGAACTAAAACCGGACGAACTTGCGAAATACAAGAAGCTCGCCGATGTGGACATGGTGCGTTACAGGGCGGAAATGGAATCTTACGTGGCAAAGCAGCGTGAGGGTTTAGAACAAAGCCGCGAGCACCTGGACAACCTTGTCGACAACGATGGCAAAGGTCACTTTTTTGGAGACAACTAATCTAAATAAAAACGAAATATATATGTCTTTTTGCGCTTGCACAGCTAGAACTTGGTCGTTTTCATTTTTTGTCTTAAGGAGTGTTAATAGTGACAAGAAGTAGTTGCACAATTCACATTGTTGTAACCCACTTGATAAGTCTTCCATATATTTAAAGAGAATACCAAGAAATAGAGGAGAGATAACGTCATAATGAGACGCATTTGTCTACTCTGATCCTAGATGCTTCCCAGCGGTGTATCGGATCCGAATAAAAAGGCGATTTAAAGAAACTCCGCGAATTCGACTAACGGAACTGAAAGCCCTTGGTGCCACTATACGCTCAACCCATTGCGGAAAATTAGGTCGGGTAGAAGATCTCCTGCATCAATGTAATACTATCACCAGAATCTACCGGTACCGCGACGAATTCTCATCAGTCGGCCGTTTGACATTTGATGTCATCGGACAAATTTGACTGTCCTTTCAGATAGCATTGTATCGATGTTGTAACTCATGGTTACAATTCAAAACGTTTTCTAGATGCGTTATAAAGGTTTTCTTATAACATCATACACACCAGATATACTATGGAAGAGAAACGATGGGTTCCAATAAGAAAATTTTGTAAGTGAAACGATGCGAAGTGGTAACGAACAATCGAATGTAACCAAAGGTACAGTTACATAGAGTCACGCGCACATTTTATCGTCGATTTTCCGACGACCTATCATTGTCAATTTTTAGCGTTCATCATACTCTGATGGGTTCAAATCCCCCATATTTTACAATTTTATGCACTTCAGAAGTAGGAATGGATGCAACTGCACCGGAACTCACATTTCAATAATTCGGTTTCATCAGCGGTGAAGATAGGAAGGAATCGTATTAGATCGGTTGTTCTTCTGCGAACATGCTAAGTTGTTTTGATTTGGAGCTTCATTCTCTAAGGTACTGGTAGGAGTAACAGTAACCGTATGAGATCTATCTGCCAAAAAAATAATTGTGGGTCCAATCGGTACGGTACGTACATTCTACTTACTAAGATAATTTTAGTACTCGTACGAGTACGTACAATACGTACCTGTTTTGCAGCATCATACGGTATGTACGGTACAAGTAACGGTAAAAGGAATGGTCAAAACCAATCCTAGATTTCGTTCTGTACCTACAGAAGTCTGTCCGTACACGCCATTGGAAAATAGTTTTTTTCACCATTAGCCATTCGATGATGTTGTGACATGTTGGCTGCAGGGCACAGAAGATGATGACTTGAGTGACACCTCTTTCAAAAAATCATGCTCAGTACCTTCTATCGATATGTTCGAACAAAAAATTCTTCCTGTTGCGCATCCTGCCATACCCGCACCGGTAACTTCGACTACGAGTATTGAATGGAAAGCCATTCTTTGTCAGCTCGTTCGGTGAAGGGGTACAACTGAAAAATTTATCGTTCAACATTCCGTCGAGAAAATAAATGTTCGTGATAGCCCTGATCCTGTTTTTCACAGTAGCACCGTCAATAGCATTTATCGAACGAGACAAGGTTTGTCGTCGTATCCAGAGCAAAAAAGCGGAACGTAAAGTAGTCCAAATGGGGAGCTCTCAAAGCCGTTCCAATGGAGCGAAGGATTTGCTAAAATCGATGGCGAGTCAGGCCAAGGATGTAGAAGCAAGCAGTAATAGAGAACGAAATCGTGAAAATGAATCTCCTGGGCTTTACGAAAATGACTGGAAGACTGCGGTTGAACAATTCAAAAAGAGTGTGTTGGATGCGTCCTATCTCCCGGTTCCTATAAGAGGGACCAGTGTCAATGCTGCTGAATTGTATCCTAGTTCCTTTCCCAATCAACCGGGCCTGATGCCAGGGTCTCACAAACATCTTGGAGGTGCATATGATAGTACTGATGGCTGTATATATGGGGTACCTGCCAACTCCAAATCGATTCTCTGCATGTATCCGTCAAAATCTGGAATAGACGAAGGAAACCCAGGAGTTGGCAAATGCGGATACGAAATGACAACGATTCCATTACCTAATCGCATTGTCAATCGTGAAATGAAATGGTTACGTGGAATTGTTGCCCATGGATATCTATGGGCAATACCGGCATGGGCAGACTCGGTTCTTTGCGTTGATCTTGATGCCTTTTGGGGACGACGTGATTTGGCAGAAGGCCAAACCGACGTAGTTCAATTGATTGCCCTTCCAGACGACCACCCAAAGAGAATGCGATGGCAGTGGCACGGAGCAGGTATTAACAAAGAGAAGACGGCGATTTATTGCATTCCCTCTAATGCTGAAAAAGTCCTGAAGGTAGATGTTGGGACGAAGACAACGTCCTTCATAGACATCGAATACGACGAAACAAAGTATTCAGACTTCACACTCGATGTGAAAAACAAATGGTACGGCGGAATTGTAGGGGATGATAATGCAATATACGGTGTTCCTTATCGAGCAAGTGGGGTCCTTAGAATTGACTCGAAATCAGACACTGCTAAGATCATTGGACCGAATTATGGAGTTGGCAATTATTTTTGGCATGGTGGGATCAAGGTCAACGGAAAGATCTATGGTAAGATTTACTTTGATCATCATCTCAACCCACGAACAGAATGTTCATTGCACCGCTCTGATACTGCCATCCTTTTTCTTCTATATTTTTCCGATCATAATTGCATTACAGCTCACCCGAGTCATGCAGAAACGGTTTTAGTAATTGATACAACAAAGGATGCTGAAGAGGATATAATTTCTGAATTGACGATCCATCGAGCTGAGTATGACTCTGATGATCGCAAAAAGTATAAGTGGCTAGGTGGATGTGTTGGGGCCGATGGAAATATTTATTGTCCGGCTTGTGATACCTCGTCTATTTTGAAAATCACGGTTGCGACAGATCATTGCGAGACTTTGGGTTTTGCCGGAAAGGACAAAAATAAATGGCAAGGAGGCATATTGGGAAGAGATGATTGCATTTACTGCATCCCAGCGGACGGATTGAACATATGTCGAATTGCAACAAATGTGGACATTGAAAACGGGAAGAATCCAGTCCAGTTGATAGGGAACTTGTCTACCCATAAAGACAAGTGGCAAGGAGCGGCGAAGGGAAAGGATGGATCGTTGTACTTTATTCCTGAGAATAGCTACAGAGTTATGCGAGTGACACCTCCAGTGAATCCCCCAAAAATATTGAACGGAAAGCTCCCCGAGGGTGATGTCAAGGTTGAATTGATGTAGGAAATTACGTTCCCAGCTTTAAGCACGTATTCAATATTGGATGAAGCATTTCGGCGGTGAATTATTTACAACGCGATAGTCTCACCACGAATTGTCATTCTTTTCCTACCGGGAGTTCACATTTTTAGGCCCATCAAAATAGACAGTGAAAAACATGAGTTATTCTTACAGTACGTACATAGTTTACACAAGATCCCAATTCGCTGAAGCAGCAGCGTTCTTTTTCGTCCTTCACAAGGGCACACCGTCGTCAATATTTTCCCAGTCATAGACTACTTCAAAAGGCTTTTTTTGTCGAGCATAAGAATTTTCGTCGTCTTCCATGTAGCTTTTGTCATCATCTCCACGTGCAGTACTCATACTTCCAGTTGACGCATCAGAAGGTTTGCTTTCTATGTTTTTCATCGAACGTCGTGACCAGTGAACAAACCTCAAAATTCTACATGCAATTACACCCTTCATGTTTCTCAAAAACATGAGATACTTGGGAACGTACTTGATGATAAGTCGCAAAAGTCGTTGTGCACCGACTCCGTGATGCTTAGTATGCTTTGCAACAGATCCAAACCATCTAAAGTGTTTCCCTCGCAAATGTGTTGTTACTCTGACAACAGCCTTGCTCCTGAAAAATGACTTCTTGAAAAATCCTCGTCGATTTTGTGTTTCAATAAGGGGCTTTACGTACAAAACTTCCCATGGAAGAAGGGACAAAATATCGATCGCAAACCATGACGTCAAGTAGCGGGCAACGATTTTTCGGGGGTCGCTTATTATCTTTCCAGTATTTGTCTTGCGCTCGGTGAAAAAATTAAGCAGAATATCCAATAAAAACCAGGCTTGGCAAAAAGAAATGAAGGGGGAAGGTTCAAAGCGGCGGTCCCGTATAGCCATGTGGGTAAAATAACTATGAACAACCGAGAGAATGACAGTCAACACATCCCAAATTATTTTGAATGGGTGTTCAATCGGAATCACCGACGAGGAACGAACTTTGTTTGTCTTTTCGCACAACGATTTACTGATGTGCTGAGTATTCCTAGGAGATGACTTGCGAATCGTGCGTCGTTTCATTTCATTCTTCATAAACCTAGGTTCCAGGTGTGCTATAGACAATTCTTGTCGCTCTTGACTGTTCCGTGACTCAAGGATCTCATCTTCACCAAAATAATCAACCATATTGTTTTTCAAAATGAATCCTTCGCTTGACCTTGCTCTCCTCCGTAAAGGCTGTGGACGCTCTGATATCCGTCTCCGTAATCCATGTTGACTGTCTAATGACAGTCTTGTGTTCTCTCCTTGCTTTCTGAGAAAGGTTTCTGATCTTCCAAAAGTTTTCAAAAATGGAATGTGAGGTACTGACCCGCCATGAGATTTTCGTCTTGACGGCGATTCCTCTGGCAAAATTTGGGGTTCCGGTTGAACGAAATTATTCGTATTACTACTTTCGATTTCTTTGTCCCCTTCCGGTTTAATTTCCTTTATCAAGCACTTCATCTTCGAGTCGCAAAGAGAATCGTCCGCATCAAATTTGTTTTGGGTAATATCTGTCGATTTGGGTTGTTGCGAATTGCACATTAAATTGCAAAACATTAATTGAAGTATTGTAGAAAGCACGAGTGAGGGATAGATTTGAATGCCTCAGATTCATCCAACAATGATTGATTCCTGTTTCGATACACGTTGGTTGACATTTCCAAATTTGTAACGATCGCTTCATTTAAAGACTACTACATTAGCATCTCCATATTGGACCTGCTTGACGACCCAAAACGAATTGAGAGATCAGACTCATCGGGCCAGACAAAGAGAAAACGAAGCCACATGACGGTACGAATACTCCTGTTTCCATAGTTCACCTGCCGTAACAAAAACTACAGTAAACTTTACTTACAGTACCACAACCATCTTCTGATCTGACTACCGCTAGGTACGAGTACTACTAATACTCGTACTTTGTACTGTAACAACGCGACTTAACGTTCGCGCCGGCCACTTCAATTTGTGATTCACTTTTAAAAACAGCTTCGAAAAGAACTGGAATTCCATTACTGTAATACGGTACGTACGTTACAAGTAGAAACTAGATTACTTTGACTAACGGCAACGCAACGGGTAGGACGGCAGTAGAGCTACTTCTACTAAGTACGTACAATTCCAGTGCTGGCAAGTTAAAGGCAATTTCCCGAGTGTCAATTTTTTTTTAATTTTCCCGTCATTATTTCCCCTCTCCCCCCTCCGCACAAAAAGTCCGAAAATATTTCTATTAGTGATCCTTACTACGCCGGATACAAAATCAGAGCTTATCCCCAGTATTAAGGACCACGAATAGAAATATTTTGGGACTAGCGAGAAATTAAACAATGGAAATATTTTTATTTTTGTCTGTTGCATGCCTTTTTTAACTGGTTTTAACTGTAAAAATGAGCTAAAAATTTCTATTAGTATTTGTACGGGGAATGCCAATAACTTGCCAGCACGGGAATTTATTAAACAATGGAAATATTTTTATTTTTGTCTGTTGGATGCCTTTTTTAACTGGTTTTAACAGTAAAAATGAGCTAAAAATTTCTATTAGTATTTGTTCGGAGAATGCCAATAACTTGCCAGCATGGGAATTGTAGTACTTAGTAACTCTAGATGGCAGGGGTCATAATTTAGAGGGGAGGAGTGCGACGCATATCAAAAACTCCTCGTCACAACAGCAAGAAAAAAAGAAACTCGTATTCCATTTGTGGACCAAATTAGGTCTTTTGCGGTACACTGCAAGAAGTGGAAGTCGAAGAACCAGACCTTTTTTGCACCTTTCACCACAGCACACCTCACCCACATCACCCAAGCAGCATTCCAGAGGCATATCAGCAAGTTTTCACCTGCCAATGTTATTGAACAAACAACAACCATTGGCAGGTTATATTTCCTGGAAGAAACAGTTTGTAGACCTTAAAAACAGCCATTGATTTTGTACTATGGTCTATGTTAGTAGTAAAAAAACTTCATCCTGGGTTTTTAGGTTTTCTACCCCCTCAGACTCCCCTTTCCATCGATAATTTCAGTTGAGAAAAAAATATTCTAGTATTTTTTCTTTTTGACTTCCATGGTTTCCAAGCCCCCCAGGATTTTTTAATTCTCATTTTTACTGCATGATACTAGTAGTAAAACTACTCAACTTTCAATTATGAATACTAACTTCATAAAAAATACTACTACTAGTAGTATTAAAACTTTTGAATAGTTGTTTGGCTGAACTGGAATAAAACTCCGAAAACAAAAATTGAGCAGAGTACAAAAACTGGTGGTGGTGGAATATTTCTTCTTAACTACTACTAGTAGTAGTACTAGGTTGTCACAATAAATTTTTGTTTTCAGCTGAGGAGCTGAATCTGACAGTGTCACTTTCTTTTATGGTATAATTATTTACTTGTATCAGCATCCTCTGTATTCAGCTTCCTCTGTATCAACAACTTGCATCCAGCTTCCTCTGTATCACCATACTCCTCCTTGATACCAACAATTCGTTGTATCAGGTAGCATCCTCTGTAGTATCAGCAAGAACTTGTTGTACCAGTGTCCTTGGTATCATCAACTCACCATACTTTAAGTGACTTGTTGTATCAGCATCATTCTCTGCATAGTGAATACAACAAGCAAAAAGCAACAAACAACAAAACAATTATGTAAATAATCAGTAAGCTGCTTAGCATTGGTCCTCTTTAGTAGTAACAATCAAACATTGGCCTCAGTCTTGAGCTAAGAACACCCTCAAACTTATCCTCAATTTGATTACTACTAGTACTAAGAAAGTAATTTAACTTTGGCCTCAGTCTTTGTCTGCTCTCAACACTTCATCTTTGGTTAGATTACTTTGTGTAATCTGCATGTATGCTGATTTTGTATCATTGAAAAATTCACTTAAGAAGGAAGATCAGAAAATTATGTGTGGTCAAGTGTGGCCAGCTTGCCAATTATATAACATACTCTTACTCTTACTCTCACTACTACTACTACTACTACTACTACTACTACTACTACTACTACTACTACTACTACTACTACTACTACTACTACTACTACTACTACTACTAC
>CAACVS010000224.1:12213-50438 GCA_900660405.1 Pseudo-nitzschia multistriata | reverse complement strand
ACTACTACTACTACTACTACTACTACTACTACTACTACTACTACTACTACTACTACTACTACTACTACTACTACTACTACTACTACTACTACCGCCACCACCACTAGGGAAGTATTACTAGAAGTAGCCTGTGGTGGAAGGAAAGTGACTGTGCCTTCAATATAGCTCTCTCCTTTCTGCATGATAGGTACCTCATCTTTTTCAGTTTCTGCACTACTAGCAACAAAACCTCTTCAGTAGTATCACTCCAAGGAGCTCCTGCTGGAGGGGGAAGTATCCTTTACTTTTATCCACAGAGCCAAGAAGATTTAATCTTTTTTGCAGGAATTTTCTTTTGCTGCTTTGTGACATTGTTTCACTTGTGGCACAAGAATGATACCTTCAGTGTACTAGAAACTGGAAGKGGCTTCTTCTGTTGGAATATTCTTTGTTATTCTTAACATCTTTTCCCTTGGAAGCGAACAGTGCAGTCAAACCAATACCTTTAGTATGCAATGCTGCTGTTGCTGTATTCTTTCTTGTCTCCTTAACAAGGTGTACTACTAGTACTACTAGTATGATCTCATCCAAAAGCCTGCTACTTGCTCTTAGACAATTATGCTGGTGGGCAACCAACAACAAGAACAGCAAGTACTAGTAGTAGTCATTCTTGTTACTATTGCTACTAGTATCCAGAAGTTGGTGTGTAGTACTAGTAGTAGTACTACTAGTAGTATCTCCAGCAGCACCAGCAGTTACAATAAAGTGCTGGCTCAAATACTTAACTCCTGTAGTGGCATCTTGGCAAGCTCTACTAGTAGTAGTAGTAGTATTTCCTTATTTGGTTCTGTCTCCGGCTGTACCAACTTTGCACTCTTCCTTGGGACTTGCTTAGCGGTACCGGTACTACTACTACTACTAGTACTTCTACTAGCAACAATTTAGAACTCTCCCGTAGAAACAAGCGTCATTCAATCAAGACTTACCGGTATGGAATTGCAGCGGTATTTTTTGTTCTCGTATGCAATAATCGGGATGTAGCCTCACAACGAAATATGGTATCAGAATTAGAAGGGTTATAGAAATACGAACTGTATTCCATCACCTCCACGTCTACTTTTTGGAAATCACAAGAAGAAATCAAGTTTGAAATTCGATCGCTACGTAAAATCGTTGTCGTCGTCGTCGTCGTCGTCGAGGAGGCGGAGTAGGAGGAAGTCAAATTCAATATAAAATTTTGAAGGCAAATACGGTTACAAACTTTCTTTTGTGCTGCATTATGCGCAACGGAATTGGGTTCATTTCCAAACTTGGCTATCAAAGCATAAATCAAGCTTGATGGTCTTACAAGGGGATCAAGGACTACGTCGAGGAGGCAAAGTAGGCATCGAGGAGCAATAGACATCTATTTTCTTGTGATTAAAACAAAACGAAACGCAATCATGTCCTCGTATCGCCCCGTATATATTCCAAAACGACGCAAGCTGGCAGCTCACAACAACGAGGGCAAGCACGCCAATGCCACGGAACGAAACAAAATTCCATTTCAAAAACGACACACCAAAAACCAGCAGTCCCGGTTTCACGGTGCTTTTACTGGGGGGTTTTCAGCCGGCCACTTCAACACCGTGGGGACCAAAGAAGGGTGGGCGCCTTCGCAGGTCAAAAAGAGGGACCAGAAGCTGGAAGATTTTATGGACGAAGAAGATCATAGCGAATGGGGAGGACCGACGCGGCTCCGGGAAGAGTTTGGATCGAAGGCTKGGGCTCCTGCTGCTGCTGAGTTCGGGCAATCTAGAATAGCGGGCATGAATGCCCCGGGTGAGGCTGACCTTACAAACTTGGGAACTTCTATGGGGAGCAAGTACCAAATGCCTTTACTTCTTCCCCTAAAATCCATATTGGAGGTTTCTCACGAAACCATCGGTCCAAGACTGTTGCGGCGTCTAGGCTGGAGGGAAGGAAGATCCGCGATTATACCAGAAAACGAAACAACAATAGTGAAGTCCGAGGGAAAGGAGGACAAGGATAATGAGAACGAGAACGATCTGGAAAAGGCTAGCCTGTCGAAACGAAGACTTCGCAAGCTTCAGCTGCAATCGAGCCGAATCGTGAAACTGCCGTCCCCAAAGCTCGACCAATGCGGTCTCGGATTCGAACCCTACAAGGACGCACCGGAATTCGAGCGTTATAGAGAACAACGAAGGAAACGAGCCCAAGATAGGGCTTCCTACAACCGGAACGCGAAGGACAGAAACGTCTATCGCTTGTCGGACATTGCAGCGGACCCGTTTGGTGGCGGCGACTCTGCATTGTCGTACGAACGGAACACTCGTAAAGCGAGTGGCAGCAGCGACTACCTGGGTTTTGAAACGACAGAAGACTTTGTTGGGAGGCGCTCGGCGGCCGGTTTCGCCCTACGGGACGACGAGGACGATGCCTACGACGATGAAGGGTTCCGAAAAGGTCTGATCAAGAAAGGAGGTCTGCTCGAGGCCGGAGACGAATACAACACGGAGGCATACGAGCACGAATACAGCAGCGACGACGAATGCGATGTGGGCTCGTCTCTGCCAAAGATCCAAGGTCCTTTTTCTGTGAAAATGGGGAACGCACATTCGCCATCAAATGGCAAGAGTCGCAACCCAGTGGACGCGGGGAACGTGTTTGCAGCTTGGGCGGGAACGAACCCATCGACCGAGGGGAAATTAGCAACGCCACCGCCGTCGTCGAATCATAAGGGAGCCATTACGCGGGCGAGAGTAACATCGGATAAACGAGCGCCGATCACTGGATTCGTCGTGGGAGGCTCTATGGATACTAGCAAAAAGCGATACCCCGGTCCCGATATACTTCGCAACTATACAGTTCAGAAGCACGTATTCGGAGAGCACGAAAATCCGCTTTTCCTTGAAGCAATTTCGAACGCCGTGAAACTCGAACAAAAGGACGAGCGAACCGCTCGGATTGAGCAGCAGGAAACGCAACATCAAACGCCTCAAGGAATCACTGAACCCTCCAATCGTCCCCTAACCGAGAACTTTTCGTCGTTGGCAGATGCAATGAGAAATAGATTTACATCTGGCGAATCCTCGTTCATAGACAAGGGAGACTCTTCCCATGAGAAACAGAAGGCATTTCCAGGGGGGTTGCACATGCCGAGTCCTGTTCAACACAACAATGATGCTCCTGAGGGCACAGATCCTTCGAATCACGGGAACCACAATCAAAAGATTGCCATCCAACGGACCGTGCAATCCTTCTTTCCAAATCCATTGGTGTGCAAACGATTTCGTGTGCCAATCCCATCGAAGGCGAGAAAGAACAATGCTTGGGATGCTATAGACAGCAGCAAGACCAAGGAATCGCTCTATTTCGAAAAGGAAATCTTGCAAAAGGCGATACAGCAAACACGAATCCAGCCCGGCAATACTGTGCCAGGGACACATGGCAATCGTTCCGCCAATACTTCGGAATCACGGACGAGCCAAAGTAGCCAAAAAGAAGGGCAAGGAACTCGATCGGAGATCGAGCGGCCTTCCATTGAAAAACTTAAATCGGTGTTTGAGGCGTCTTCCGACGAATCTTCTTTGAGCGAGGACGGCAACGAGGGGAGTGACACGGAAGAAAGAGAGCCCCATGCGGATCCTACGATCAAGGCGACGACGCGCGACCCAAGCAGATCTATCGAAGCCAAACTACCATTGAGAGAGGGCGGGAAAGATTCACCTAACGACACTATCGAAACGAATGCGGAATCGATTAGGGCGATAGTAGAATATCAATTTTCATCACCTTTGCGAGGAGAAGAGGACGTCAGCATTCCTTCTGGCAGCAACAGTGACGGGTATGGCGACGATGGATCTTCGAGGGGTCGGAAGAGGAAGAAAGAAAAACGCCCCCGAAATCATGATCGTCGTCGCAAACGACACAAACGAAAGAGGTCCCGATCTACTGATCGAGACAGGGACTCTCGCTACTACTCGGATAATACGGAAGAAGAGGATGGAAGAGCGAGAGACCGACGTCGTCGAAAGGACAAAAAACGAAAGAAAGAGAAGTCGTCGTCGTCGAAGTATCGATGAAGAAAAGGAGACAAAACCTATGAATAACAAGACAGTGATTGGCCGCACAAGTTTGGTAGAAGTACAAAAGAACGTTAGCGTCCACGTCACCCAATTGATATCATTCAGCCTTCACCATTCACTTGTATTGATTTGTCATGGTGGATTGTTCTGTAACCGAAAAGCGAGGCTGCTGCCACAACACTTCCAACACAGATCACGCAGTGTATATCAAAAGAGGATGGTGATGGATGTAACTGGTTCCTCTTTCCTCTTTTTGGTATGAAATGCACTGCCAAAAACCCGAGGAAGACTAACTACGCCCCATAATCCCAGCTAGTTCGATTTATCATTGAACATTATTTCATGCTTTTACTTTTAGTTCATGCACTATATGATGTAAAAAATCTACTGAGTTTCTGCTTTCTGTTGCAATTTTGGGATGCTGTAAACAAAGGCCATTCACAAATATGATACCTGTGTTTGTGACTGTTTCTGATTTGCTGTGAAAAGGCCCCAGGGATGAATTGAATTACATTCAACAATCAGTATCTACTTTTGAAATATGTCTCCTCTTTGATTCAGATGGAAACTGTTTGTCAGTGTGATGATCATATCTTTGTAGTCTTTTTTCACCACATGATTATTTGAATGGTTTTCTGTGATTTTCTTCTCTTTGAGCCTTGTTGTTTTCAACCATCATGATGTAATACCCTTTGTCTTGGTATATTTTTTCACCAGTGTGGTAGTTCATCTGGTTTTGCAATTATTTTTTGCACAAAATTTAGACAAATCAGATGGTGGTATTACTTTTTTCTGGCAATAGATGGGGTTGGTGCTGGTAAAACTGGTGCTGCAGCATGCACCATGGTGAGAAGAAGCCACACTTCATGAACTGTTTACTAACTGTCAATTGAACTACTTTATGGCACTAGTATGGGCTAGTTTTTGATGCACACTCCAAGAAGAAAGACACAAACCCTACGCACCACCAAAGATTTCTTTGGTCTCTGCCGCAACCAACCGTACCATGCAAACTACTACTATGAACCAATATTTCTCCTAACCCCCTAGCCCAAACCAAAACCTTGGTCGCGTTTCCACAAAACCTCCTCGGAGGGAGGCTCCGCCCCTTGGAGCAGCCAGAAGCATACTTTCCAACAAAAGCTATGGTGGTTCTGGCCATCTTAGTAGTGCCTCTTCTAGTTCTTCACGAGGTAAAATATAATATTAAGATTTTTTTTTTACTTGATGGCACTAGTACTAGTAGTACTACTAGTAGTAGTAATATTCATCAGAGTATCATCACAGAGTGTTGAGCTGATTTTGATGCCGGATAAGTCTTTTTCAATAGATAATGAAGGCTCAGCACTGTGTAACCAAGAACAGCAACAGGAACTCGAACATAATTCCAGCAATCGAACAAAGACTAGTGCTTTTTGAGTGTCTGTCCGATGCCCGTATTCAGGAATCAAACCATCGACGGCTGAGTGCGATTCTGTCGTTGTCTATCTTGTGCTCTTTTGCCAGAAAACTACCAGTACCAGAAACATAGTACGGTATCGTATCACGGTACCTGTACGGATCCTAGTAGATTGAAACACAAATGCTTCCATCTGAAACCGAAACCATCATCCCCAATCATCGATCCATACCTGTTTTTGAACCCCCTCACGACCATCCATCATAAGTGGGTGAAAGACATCCACGCTTCGGCTTGTATCAAAATGATGAGGTCGTCCGTGACAACCACCACGATGCGTCGCTTGGAAGGAGCATTTCGTCGCCAATTGAATGGATCTCTTTCTGCTACTAGTATTTGTGCGCACCATCCACAGCGAGGGTTTTCTTCGGCTCGACCAAAAGCGAAAGAGAGTAGGGTGGCAGCAGATCCTTCAGGCGGAGACACTGAACCTTCTGAGAAGACCCAGAATCGACAACCATTTGTAAAACCCATTCTCGAGCCCGGCGAATGGGACATCGATCGCAAGGATCCCTATCATAGGCCGAAGCCACCCCGCAACAAACTGATCAGCGCCGAAGATTTTGCGAACCGGCCACCTGTCGGTTTCGACAACGAGTTCAGTAGCTATGAAGATTCCATGATCGCCCTGTCCTGGCTAGATACCAAGACGTGCCGACAAATTTATTCCACATACGTGGACATGATGGTCCGCCACCAAACGGACCATCCCGGGCGGACTTCCCACGAGTACGTGTGTCGGGTCCTTGCCCAACGCTTTCAGATCACAACCTGGAGGGCGGCGGGCGTCGTTCAGCTGCAGCATGCCGAGGAGCAAATGAGGAGGAACAACCCCGAATTGCTCTGCGAGGAGCAGGCGCAATGGGCCGAGGAGACCATTATGAAAAACATTTCGGATGCCTATAAATCAGAGCGGTCGCATCCTCCAAATAGAGGCCACGGTGGCCAGCACCAGCCCTTTGTGGAAGATCCGGTGGGCATTCATGGTCTTGGAGAACCAGACGAAATATCCACCTCTTGGGCTCCCACTGATGATATCTATGACCTCGAGGCCAAGCTGCACCAGGCCAATGCAAGAGACGACGAGCTGGCCCAGGTCATGATCGACGAACACGTCTACAGCGAAGACGTCGACGAGTCGACCCTGCCGGTCCAAACCGATGGGGTTGCAAAGGGATTAATCAGGGCTCATAAAAAGCAACAAAATGAATCCAAGAACGAGGACGAATCGTTGAGCATCGCATACCCGGAGACAAACGGCCAGGGCGCCAAGCGCCCCCGCTGGAAATACGTTGCAAAGGTTGTGAATACCCGCGCAATGCGCAAAAAGGGGAGAAAGATCACTTCCTACTCCAACAACAACACAACCAACACCCTGGTGGAACACAATGGGGAGTTGAGGGTGGCCACGGTCGAAGAAGCCAAAAAGGTGGCCTGGAAACCCACCCGAACGAAGGGGAACTCTTACATCTATGAGGGGGCCCAAAAGGCATGGCTTGACAAGACCATCAACGGGAAGACAGAAGTCTGGGGCAAAGCACCCAAGACGAGTGCGGCGGCAGCCACCGCTGCAGCAGCGGCGGGTGTCGTTACGGAGGAACCAGTGACACCGACGGATGAAGCCTCCGCGGCCGAGGACGAAACAAAGGAGGAGGAATCCGGTGATGACACCGAGGAGCAAGACGACTCTGAAAAGTAATGGCCACGAATGAATAGAATGGCAATCTTATAGGCCATAGTAAAATCAATTTCCTTCACTCTCTCCGAAGCGCGTTGTTGGGCAATGGTAATTCTTTAGCGTAGAATGATAGAAAATGATGGCAGAAATGTAAATACTGATGCCATGAGATCACAGCAAGAGTTACCTCCCACCTTCCGTCATCACAATTTAGCTTGCATCTGTGAGGTAATAGTGTCTGCTTTCTGACCAAATCTTTCGTAAAAATTTTGCATCCATACGTGTAGCGTAATTTGAATGGGGGGATTTTTTGAGTTTTTGGAAGACATGTTTACTGGCACATTTAGTTAGTGAAACATATCGATCCAATAGTAGGAATGATGCGAGGAAGCAAGAAGGGGTTCTTTTTTCCTTTCTTTATTGGCTTCTTGATTCTTTATTGGATGCAGCAACAGCCAGTGTATTGCCATCCACAGTTCCTCAATGACTACTGCTGGCTACCACTAGTGCTAGTAGCCTACTAGTAGTAGGAGTAAGACAGTTTCTACTACCACCATATGAACTTCTCGATCTTCTACCAATGCTTTATACACAAAGCCTGTTGAGGAGCTTCTTTTGATTTAGAAGATTTAAAGGACTTGATAGGCCCATGTTTGTAATTACAACATGATGAGTGATCAATACTGTCACTGGTGACTTCTAGCCTACTACTCTAGTACTACTAGTAGTAGTACTGTCAGCAGCTTCTTGTTAGCGGAAAGTTTAAGCCTTGGTTGCTGTACTGTTTGACAGCAGGAAGAAAAACAATCACCTGCTTTAATGCTCTGTAAAGGAACAGGCATACAATCAGAGGGTATCTGATGTCCATCAAATTACTTCTTTGTTGTTTTTGTCTTCTTGTTGAATTTTTGACTGCTGGGTGAGATACTACTAGTACTAGTAGTACTACTATTAGTAGGAGCAGAAAAAGATCCACTGTCAGCTCTCTGTATCATTCACCACATCTTTCCAAGCGCAAGGATCCTCCTAGTTGACTTTTGGTTCCTCTTTTGGTTTGGTAACACCTGGTGGTGGAAAAAGCTGAGGAACAATGTCACAAAATAACATATTAGTACTACCAGAAACTTTCAGCTACTGGATCCACAACAACAACAACAACAACAACTACTACTACTACTACTAGTACTCCAATGTCAAGAAGCAGTACTATGTACTTATGTACATCCCTTACAGTATTGATACTTAACATGTTCACCAGAATAACAGCCCTGTCACACTTTCTAACTGGTTGAAAGGTAGAAATAAACAAGTAGCTGTTCTTTATGTAGAAATTCTACAGGGTAGGGGCGACCAGAAAGCTACTTTAAAGTAACTTTTAGTTAGCAAAAAAGAAACTTCATAGTAGTTTTTTAAGTCAATTTCCACTAGTGCTTGGCAATAGATTGACTAGTAGCAGTACTACTAGAAAGGTGCTTTCAATACTACTACTAGTAGTAGTGGACACATGCCATTTTGTACTACTACTTGTACTACTACTACTACTACTACTACTACTACTACTACTACTACTACTACTACTACTACTACTACTACTACTACTACTACTACTACTACTACTACTACTACTACTACTACTACTACTACTACTACTACCACTAGTACTAGTAACAACGTCCCAGGATAATTTCTTCTTATGGAATTTCCAACAGCAGCAGCAGTGTCAGCACTCTCCTCCCTCAAAAAGAAGAAGATTGGATCATGCAGATCATGGAAATGGAGAAGGAGGAGGGGGGGGATATTACCAAGTTCTTGTTTGCTCCATCTCAAAGTCATGTTGGTGCCGGTGGTCTTGTGATGTCACTGTGTTGAATGCATTTGATTTTTGATGGGTACAAGGTACGAGATATGATTAGTACTCGTACCATCTGAGCAGTAGGTACAAGTTAATTCGCAATAAAATTACCCCTAAAATTAACAATTTTTGACCCCTCACCACCTGTAACTTTCGCAGACTAGTACTTAGCCTACATGGAATCCTTAAGCATTCCAATGACCTAGATCTCTAAGTAATTGTATCATCTTGGTCTGGGCGCTTAGTCCGGTGGTCTAAAGTTGTTTTTTGATAGAGCTCTGGCCTATTTTCTAACCAGTAGCCGGTCTCCAATGGCCAAATTTGGCCATACCAGCTGTTAATGGAGAACCGGCTCCCCCAAGGCCTTTAATCATGTAACAATGACACCACATGGCACTGTTCCCAACACTATTAGTACTAGGAAGCTTTTCCCCAAAGAACAGCTCCTCTCGTCAGGCCATAATGGAGCAGTTCTAAATGTCCTATTACACTGTTTGTGGTCAAAAAATGACCAAATACTAGTAGATCAATGTAGGATCAGTACTAAATAGTGGGCTTCAAAATTAACAAAATTAACCGTGATGATTACTAGTAATAATTTTTGGTGTAAATCAGTTCAAGTAAAATTACTTTTTTTCCTGTCCGTAGGCTTTTTACGGTTAACGCATTTTATATCGAATTAACTGGTACGTACTGTCGCCACAACACAGAGTACGTACGTACCGTAACATCGTACGGTAGGGCAATAGATGAAAATTCACTTCGTGCGTGTAAATGCAAAATTGGTGTCAGCCATGGTTCGAAGGCTTTTCTTTTTGAATGTGTATACAGCCAGTGATTCACGCGTTACAGTATCATTTTTGACTTCCATGAATTTTCTAAGATTCGATTGGATTGTGTGTCATATGGAATGACCAGGAACACTTTCCACGGTTCTCTGCGACTCAATGAAATTTCATGGCTCGGATTTTTACGACTGAAGTGCCTGAGCTTGTAGGCTGCTACTCGTACCTGGTACCGATGCTGACGGTAACAAACGTACCTGGTAACAAAAAAATGGTATTGAGAGTCAGCGACTTATCACGTTTTCGTACAAGCTGGTGTGTGTCTGCCGCGAAATGGATGGGAGGATGTTTGGCACCGTACGATTACGGATGGGGTGCACGCAAAGTACTGTAAAACATAGTACTTCTGATTGCGTAGCTACTCCGCGCAAATCACTCCGACGAAGAGAATGGTCCTGTGGTACCATACACGGAACGCTCGTACGTACCTTTCGTTACACGTACTACTGTACAGTGCCTACTGACATTAAAGACACAAAGGCGTTGGCGATTGGTTTCGTTGAAGTTTTGGTTCGTCCAAACCACACGGTGTCTCTTGTTTTCACCGCGCTCACCTGTCAACCACAATCTGAGACACCAGAGCAGAGCAATCGGAGTGCCTTTTGGAAGTTAATTGCACATTCAATCCGTAGATAGAAGGACGCAACTGTCAAGTTATTTATTCTCCAATGATGAAACTTGCTACCGTTCTATCCTGTGCCGTAGCCATTGCAACCACCAATGGCTTTTCACCGAGCAATTCGCTGTCACGAGCACAACCGAGGGACCGAACACCGGGCCAAATAATAAAAGTCTCTCCTGCTTCGACAAGGCTCCATCTCCTCCAATCCTCTACCAGCACAAACGATGAATTACTCGCCACGACGGAAATATCGAGCAGTTCGGCGCTCGCATCGTCTGTAGTATCGTCTGCGAACGAAACGGCGTCGACCGAAGCCCTGCTTTCGGAAACGCAATTCCTCGTCGATCCATCCCCTACCTCATTTCCACCACCAGAGGAAACCACTGGGGGTCTTCCCGACTGGATAGAACCCGTTGCCTGGAGGGGAGTCATTGTGGTCTTGTGTGCCCTGTGGGCGTCCAATTTTGCCGCAGCCAAACTGGTCATGGCCGAGCCTGGTGTGGATTCTTCCCTGTACGCCCTGAGTCGGTTTGGGATTGCCGCTGCCTCCCTGGCCCCCTTTGCGATCCGATCCGTCGTTCGGGGGAAAGAGAGCGACGGCGAGAGCGACAGCAGAACCCCCGTCATGGACATGGAGACCCTCAAGGAATCGATTGTGTGCGGTTCGTGGGTAGCCTTTGGATACCTTGGACAAACGCTGGGGTTGCTCTCTACCACGGCGTCGAAATCCTGTGTTATTTGCAGCATGCACTGTGTATTTGTGGCGCTCATCGCAGAGATATGGAGGGTCCAGAAGGCTGCCTCTGACCAACTCGGTTCCGCGAAATTCGATGTGAAGCGCCTGGTGCCGGCACTCGTGGCGGTGGTAGGGGTTGCCATTGTGGAACTCAAGGGAGCCGGTGGGAGTCCTACGATTGGGGATGCATTGAGTTTTGCGCAACCGATTGGCTTTGGCATGGGGTATCTGATCCTCGAGAACATCATGGCCAGAAAGCCCGAGACCGCCCTTCCGGTATCGGCGATCAAACTCACTGTGGTGACGGCGGCATCCTTTCTCATGTTCGAATTTTCGCCGTTGCTACACGGAGGAAGCTTTTCCGATCTGTCGCTGAGGCTCCCCGATTTCGATCCGATTTTGCACTCGACGACCGCCATGGGAGGAATCATGTACACGGGATTGATCACCACGGCCCTTGCCCTCTGGGTTGAGTCGATTGCCTTTGCCGAGGTACCCGCTACCGATGCATCTCTCATTCTCACGACCGAACCCCTATTTGCCGCAGGGTGCGGGGCGATTGCCCTGGGAGAAACTTTTGGGACTTCGGATTACGTCGGAGCCAGCTTGATTGTAGGCGCCTGTGCGCTTTCGATATTCATGGACACCCCTGAGGCGGAACAACACCATGCCGCATGAGAGACGGAACGGTTCGGTGAGGAACGATACTCTGCTGTCAAATACAATCGACCGCATCGGATAGACTGCGCAGTCTCGTTTTTTCTCGGTAGACCCAGTTGAGAGGAAAATCGACGGAGGTAAAATGAAGAGATGATTGGCTTGCATACCTCCAGTGTATTGCACTGCATCACAACTACGCCGCGGAACTCTACCCTGCAACTCTGCCCTCGTGTATTCCAGCGACCGCATTGTGCCTGCATGATAGTAATCCGTTACGTTCCAACTTTTCTACGCTGCAATACAAGACATCTTTAAATTTTGCGGTTGTGGCTCACAGACGACATGTAAATCAGGGATGACATGAAGAGACTTGTCGCGGTATGCCCTGCCCGTTATATCCTTACGCTTAGGATATGGTAGAATGAAGCTATTTACTTCAAAAGCGAGCTGGGATTCCTTGTCACCCTTGTTTTTGTACGACTATGCAAGTCGAAGCAATTTGATTATTGTCAAGCTCGAACAAGTAAACTGACCGAAATTAATTTCTTTGATGCAAACATATGTACTCTACTTATTCTGTAGGTGTGATTCAGTCTCCTCGAAGTCAATAACTTTAGCAATTTCTTGCGCAATGCTCCCCATAGGTTGTAAAAGCGTGAATACGCCATCGGAGTAGGATTCATTGGGACGACCGCTATATTGCACACCACTGCTTAGCGCAACAGGTTTCAAGTTTGCTCCCGTGGTCTTTCCTGCTTTCGTTTCCGATGGTTCCCAAACGAGATGCGGTCGTTCTCTACGAGGGAACAAGTGCGAGCTGCCATCTGTGAACCGAACCGTGTTGTTGTACGCAACTCCCGTCACGGTCCAGTTCAATGGCAAGGTCCAATCGAAGTCGGCTGGGGGGATGGGCACAAATGCGTGAACCCCAATAAACGGGGAGAATGCATGAGCAAGTGCATGGTAAACTCCCTCTTCCTGCCATATGTAGGGATCTTCGATGGCAGCACCTGTCCAACATGGTCCCTCGGACCCTTTACCGTGTTTGCTCCCAACAGGATGCCATGTGGTTGGATCCGAGTAGTTTTGTGCGTGCCACGTCATACCACAACGGATGAGGGCTACTGCAGACCCGTCACGGTTTATCGTCAGGTCGGTATTCCAATCCCAGTTTTGGGACAATTGTGGGATTTCCAACGGTGTGGACCAGGGTCCATCGGGAGACTCGGCCAAAGACATCATTTGCCGAAACTTGTGCCTCAATTTCTTTGGAGAACCACGTTGAAAAGGGCACTTTGGTGAAATTTCCGGTGTTACACCGTCCCTGCAATTGCTACAAATTACAGCAGCAAGCCCGGTTTCGTTGTAGTGGAAAAAAGAGAATAGCATCACCCATTCCCCCCTAGGTCCCCTGACGACTGATGCCTCGTGAGCAAACACCGGAAAGACAATTTCCTTCCGCTCGAAGGGTCCGTAGGGCGAATCTCCTACAACGTGAACAATCCTGCTGTTTGTTTGCCAGGCATTGATCCCACATCCTGCTTGGATTTCGGACACGAAACCGTGCCATATCTTACTTGATTCGTCGAACAGAATCGGTGCGCCCCATGATGATACATTACGCCCGCTCGTGTCTACCTCTCGGAATCCGAGCCGATCCTTTGTCATCGGAAGCAAATAGAGTTCGTCGCAAAACAAACCTTTCCATCCTTCCCGACAGTGACACCGATGATCTGTGTCGCTGCAGTGACCGTTGTAACTGCAATCGCTGTTCTCTCGGCAAGGCCAAACTAATCTCGCGGAATCAACCCGACCTTCAATATGGTTGTGTACTTGGTGTTGTGGCATCCAGATCGGATCAGTCAAACAGAAACATCTATTTTCCACGGTGTTGTCATTGGCAGCTTGGTGGTTGAACCAGCAGGCTGTTCGACAGAGGGCCCCGTTGCTATCGCGCCACGATGCAGCAAAACCTGCACATTCTTCAAGAGAAAACGAAGAATTCAATTCCACGACCTTGATGGTGTTATCACTGCCTTGACCGCCGCCATCATCATGCGCGAAGAGGGGTATAGGATTCTTCGCATGCTGTTTTTTCTCTGGGATATATGCAGAACATGCATCTGTGTTCTCAAAGTCTACAATTTCTAATGGTCCGCTGTCATAAAATAATAGTTTCAATGGTGCGGGTGCTCGGTTCCATTCCATAAGAACAAATACCGCCGCTATCGAAATTACGACAGCAACACCAGCAGTTGGATGAGAAGGCACCATTTATTGCTTTCATCGAACCGGCATTATTGCTACTGTAGCTTCTGAGATGACTGAACGTACTCGCACCTGCCGTTGTTGTCGCTGATACTTGCTGTGGTTGTCGAAGAAAAAAGAATGAACATCGTGCAACGCGGCTTGTACGGTACGATTGTACGGTACAGTGCCGTCTCAGCGATCCTTTCCGTATCTTTCTCAAAATTTTGCGATGAGAGATGAAGTTCGGCAAAGGACCCTCCGGAACCCATGCGCGTATCCCCTTTTTGAATTGGTTGCCGGCGCCGTTGTTTTTTTTTGAAGGATGGCGGCGGCCGGAAAAACTTGCTACGGTGCAAAAAGGAAGTTATTGCTAGCATGACTGTCACAATACAGTAATCACTGAATGTTTAAGTCAAAAATGAATAATTTATTTTGGTCAAGGTACTAATTTATTTGCAAAAATTATTATACCAGGGTTTACACATGCAAATCCACACTTAAAAAAGTTTCTTTTTGTTTCCTTGGTAAGTCCAGGGCTGTAAGAATTCTTCAAAGAAGTTACTGGCAAGTACCAAGCACTAAAGACAGTGAATAGAGCTATTAAAGGCAAGCCCCGTAGTGGCAATGCACGAGATTACGTGTACTCTTAGTAGGTGTTAAGTGTGTATGAAATTGAAATTATAAGATTAGAATTATTTGAAGATCAATTCAAAGATTACCAAGCGCGTTCACGAGAATTCCGAAGTTCCGATCAGAACCTCATGTAGACCTGGTAGGGATCCTACGTGGAGGTTCTCCATTCCGGACTCGTGACATCTCTATTCTTCGTGAGGTATTCTCGAATAGTATCTTAGACCTCTTACGTTCCTCGGAGCTCTTATGAGCCTCGGACCTCTTACGATGCATCCTATGATACATACATAGGAAGYGTACCTTACGATAGGTACGTAGGAATGGTATGATACTTCATTCCTTTCTTCGGAGCTTCGTATCGTATACTTCCTTTCAATACGTACGTATCCTATCCAGTACGTACGTATCCATTGCAGGCAAGTTATTGGCAATTCCCCGGGTGTCAATTTTTTCTCATTTTCCCGTCTTTATTTCCCCTCTCCCCCCCCTCCAAACAAAAAAACTATGAAGTCCTAAAATATTTCTATTAGTGCTCCTTACTACTGGGGATATAAAATCAGTGGTTACTACTTGAGAATTAATATTAGTGCTTACTACTGGATCACCTCCATTACTACTTACTACTATGGCATCCCAACTAGTAAGTAGTAATGGAGGTGATCCAGTAGTAAGCACTAATATTAATTCTCAAGTAGTAACCACTGATTTTATATCCCCAGTAGTAAGGAGCACTAATAGAAATATTTTAGGACCAGCAGTGAGAAATTAAACAATGGAAATATTTTTATTTTCGTCCGTTGGATGCCTTTTTTAACTGGTTTTAACTGTAAAAATGAGCTAAAAATTTCTATTAGTATTTGTACGKGGATTGCCAATAACTTGCCACTACGGGACTTGCCTTTAATACTTCTAATAGTGAAGTCCAGTGCACTGTAGCCAATTAGGTCTTTTGCAGTACGCTGCAAGTGGAAGTCAAACAAGACCTTTTTTGCACCTTTCACCACAGAACACCTCATCCACATCACCCAAGCAGCATTCCAGAGGCATATCAGCAAGTTTTCACCTGCCAATGTTATTTTTTGAACAAACAACAATCATTGGCAGGTTATATTTCCTGGAAGAAACAGTTTGTAGACCTTTAAAAAAAGCCATTCATTTTGTACGATGGTGGTCTACATTAAAAAAACTTGATGCCAGGTTTTTAGGTTTTCTACCCCCTCAGACTCCCCTTTCCATCAACAATTTCAGTTGAGAAAAAAATATTCTAGTATTTTTTTTTTGACTTCCATGATTAGGTCTTTTGCGGTACGCTGCAAGTGGAAGTCAAACCAGACCTTTTTCATTTGGTGGCAGATTGGCAGGTTATCACATGCCACTCTAATCACTAAAACATTGGGCGTCTCATTCCATTCTCAGTATTTCTATATTTTCTCAAAGAAACAGCTGTTCATTTTTACTACACTCTACATCAAAAATAACTTGTTACTGGATTCTTAGTTTTGTCGGGGACACGTTAGTGGAGGACACAAGGAACAAGATGAACAAGAACAAGAACAAGAACAAGAGGAACCAGCAGCTCATGGAGAGGGGTAGGCTCATCAGCAACAACAATGTGGGCGCGTTGTTGTTAGTGGAGGACACGGACGCAGAGGAGGACAAAGATGCGTTAGTAGAGGACGCTTTGCTGGAGGATGCGTTGCTCCTGCTAGTAGTATTGTACTAGCAGGAAGCAGAAGCATTGTTTGTAGATGTGCTGCTGGTCATAATGATGATACTAGTACTGCAGATGCTGAAGGTCAAGCTGCTGCCTTGGAAGAACTCATCAGAGTAACGGATGCTGGAGAAGAGCAGGAGGAACAATGTGATGACAATGGCAATACTTACTTTGCTGCTGTTGGTGGTGATGGTGGTGAAGACTTTGCTGATGATGTCTCTGCTAATGATGGAGGTGAGAGTGTTAATAGCCAAGCAGCAACAACAAGGCCATATCCTGGGAGGGCTCCCCAACCACCACCACCAGCAGGTGTAAATATCCCAGACCAGTGGAGATCTTACCACAGAATATTCCTTAATTTCATGGATTTGTACATGGAAGACAAGACGGAAGAAGAGATAACCCCCCCACTGAAGATATATTTGCTAGGGATCATGTGTTCACTGATGCTGAGCTCAGTGACCTCACTCCTGATCATGTTTATAGGTTCTTCATATTACAGGCTTATAAGAAAGAGGATCCAACTCCTGATGACAATCCAGTTCATGCTAGATCTAATTCTACAGATTACACAAAGAAAGCTATTTAATACTATCTTCCAAACAAGACACTCAAGTGGACTGTTCTGCAAGGTGTTGGTCATGAAAATCCAACTCAATTGCCTAAAGTGAATAATTTAATTGCTGCAATTAAACTAAAGGAGACACGAGGACTGGGGAAGCCAACTCAGATGGATAGAGCGCTGACAACGAATGAGTTTTTGGAAGCACTCCGTGAGCTTATGGAGCAACATGGTTCTGTCATTAATAGGAGACAATTTGCTACAATGATGGCAATGCAAATGCACTTCATGGCTTGCAATTATGATATGGCTCATATAACAAAGAATTCTTTGAAGGCTTGCTCTAGATTTCCTGAATTTTTGACCTTAAAGATGAAGTGGTCAAAGAATGTGAGGGAAGAGAGAGATTGTCCTGACCAAATTTGGATGGGATCTTTGAATCCAAAAACGTGTGCAGTGCTTCAATCAGCATTATTTTTGGAGAAGTGGTGTCAAGACAGACAAGGAGCAACAAGCCAATGGCTTTTTACTGAATGGAGTACACGATCAAGGTTACACATGAAATTTATGAAGAAGGAAATTACTTGTGGGAAAGCCCAGTATTCTGGATTCTTAACTAGACATGTGTGGAAGAAGAGTGCATTTAATAAAGAGAAGCCAGGTAGGTTGGGAACTCACTTGATTGGGAAGTATGCTGTTTCATGTTGCAGACACGCGGGACTGTCTAAGGATGATGTTAATTATAGAGCTAGATGGAAAGGACACTGCATGCAACAAGACCATTATACTGATATGAAATTACTCTGACCTGATATCAATGTTGCAAGCTGTCTGTGTCATGATGGTGTTTGCCTGTACAAACCCCCCATAGTAGATGACTCTGGGATAACCAATGAGTGGATTATTGAACAAGTCAC
The DNA here is from genome assembly GCA_900660405.1 of Pseudo-nitzschia multistriata. Taxonomy (NCBI): domain Eukaryota; phylum Bacillariophyta; class Bacillariophyceae; order Bacillariales; family Bacillariaceae; genus Pseudo-nitzschia; species Pseudo-nitzschia multistriata. Next base: position 32,443 of record CAACVS010000224.1, on the reverse strand, counting down.
TTCTTATATTGCAAGAAGCTCATTCAACAATGAGGTAGCTGTGATTCTTGGAAAGGCATTGCTTTGGGCTGCATTTGAACCTTCAATGGTTGGGACTATTCCAGATGATATCAGAAGGAATGTGATGACATCTTTCATCCAGCTGAACACAAGAGTTAGAGCTACTAATGGTGGTGCTGGTGTTGCGGTTGATGATGGTGCAAATCCTATTTGAAGAGCTGAAATTGCAGAAATGGTCACGAGAACTGAACAAACTGGGCAAATACATTTTGATGAGAAATTTGAACCCGAGGTAGAGGAAGGGGGCGCAGCTGTTGGGAATGGTCCTTTTGGTGGAAATACTGCAATGGGTATGAGGAGGTCTCATCAACAGTGGATGAATGTGATGTATGCAAAGATGCATGATTTACAACAAGGAAGGATGGCAAATATGGAGAACCTGCTGATAAATGAATTTGCCTTGCAAAAACAAAGGACAAAGAGGCTTCAAGCTGTTTGTAGTTGAGCTGCAATGGCACCAGTAGCAAGAAGGAGGGTAAGGCAACGTCTTGTTCATCCCAGTACTACTAGTAATGCTCCTTCTGCTGCTGCTGAAGAAGAACAGCAAGCGATCCTGCAGAGGAATCCATCAAACTTATATGTAATTTGGAATGAATGGGAATCTGGATTTGCAGGAAACAAACCAGCAAAGAACTTCACTGCAGCTGAAAGGAATTCCAAAGAAAATAAATTTGTGTACTGCAGGTAGAAGCCTTTTTGGTTGTGTATTGAAAGAATTATAAGGACCAGGTCTGGTAATGCACATGATGCCATCAGCACAGTTTACACTGTGTACAGGCAGGAGAAGACTGTAACAAAGATCCTAAATGCAAGGCTCTTGCCACCAAGCATGAGAGGGAAGGTGGATATGCACAGTTGAGGAGGTAGCTGACTGGCTGATTGCTGCGTTGCTTTGATTTGTTGCTTTGTTGCTGCTTTGCTTCTTCGTTGCTGCTGCATTGCTTCCTTGCTTCAACGGACGCATTGTTTTGAATGTGTTCTTTGCTTGGATGCGTTGCTTGCATCAATTTGTTGCTTGGATGTGTTGCTTGGATGCGATGCTTGGATACGTTGCTTGGATGTATTCCTTTTTGGGCCTGGATCCTCTGTGTTGTCATTGTTTTGTTCCTTACTACTTGTCCCCCTTAGTACATCAATAACACCATTAAAATACTAGTATGTTAACTGTGACTGCTTTTTGCTAACTTTGACTGCTTTGTTTGCTGTCTGCTACTAGTATCCTCAACAAGAGGAGCATGCTCAAGAGCTGATAAGAAGATGGGGCAACCATTGTTGTGACGTGATTGTCGATTGTCGAGAATTACCTTCACGACTTGTGTTTTTTCACAGAATTTGCCCTGTCAAAAATTGTGTCAGTAATTATTCTCAACTGATCTACATCAGTTGAGGATTCGGTGATGGATTTTGATACTGTGCTGGTCAGTAGGTAGACTTGTACATGATTCTCTACTGTTGCAAAATTAGTTGCATTTACTCTTAATACCTGCACAATAAAGGTTTTTAGTCCTGTTTTTTATTTGTCGCGGTCACGACTGAAAGGCCATCGCGCGTACGTGTCAGACAATCACTCCTCTTAAATAATGATACCAATATGAATCATTGTGATAAGCCACACGACTGTAACAGTAACACACTGCAACTGGACTATCTTCACTATTTGTTAACCCTTTCACCTTTGTGTTTTCTAAAGTATCACGACATCTTTAAAAATCGAGACCAACAAATACTATCTTTGTACTGGCGCTTGAGTTTTATGACGAACCGCTTGGCTTAATTTCAAAAACCCCTTTTATTTAATATCCAAAGCAAACCAAGTACTTCGTATTTCACTAGACGCGGAGTCGTAAGGACGATTGATGATTCGATGCAACTGCGGTTAAGTAAACAGTTCCATTTTGCAATAGGAAGAAGAACTTCATTGAGGATCTCACATGTTCGATCGGTGAAAAGAGTGAGAACAGTACGAGAAAGTACTCATATCCCTGCACAACACTCATGCTTTTCTGCAACCGATAGCTCGCGGGTACCGTACCCTACCTCCTCACGTACTCGTACTAAGTTGGTACGAGATCCCGCGGTACGTATTCGAAAAAAAAGAATACCATGTGCTCTCGATTTTATTTTCGAAAGCACGAGTACGATGTTTTACTTGGTATTCCTACTCGTACTTCCTACATTGTACAAACTTCGCCGCTGAAGTACCGGTACCGTATGAAGTGGAGCGACCAAAATTTTGATATCGTGACGACCATCGCGCCGTCGCAATTGTTACATCAATCTGAAGGATTTCTCTGCCCCATTTGCCTGAACGCTTTCACATGCCTACGTTTCAAAGACTCGACGCACAAAATCAATCATTGTTGTCAAAACCAAAAAGGCTTGAACGAAGAACAGCTAAGAAATGATTTTATTTGGCATCGATCCACTGCACATAGTTGCTGCCGTAGTAGCTTGGCGCTTGGTTCATTTCCTATGGGTTTACATTCAGTTCCTGACATCGCCGTTGTGGTCGTTGCCCGGTCCTCGCTACGAGTCGTACATAATGGGTAAGAATAATTATTTATGTATTTTAAATAGCCCGTGTGAGACGATGCTCTATTCTACACCGACCAACGCAGCATTCTCATCTTGGCCACTTTTTGTGTGATCACAGGACAATTCGGAAAGATTCGGAGAGAACCGTTTTGTGAACCCCACAAACGATGGTGGAAGAAGGCTGGTTTGGACACAAAATTCATTCATTACACTCTGCCGATAGGAACGCACACCATCTTAGTGCTGGACGCGGATGTCGTGCGAGAGATACTGTTTTCAAATTACGGAGAAAATCCACGGTTTGTGAAAAAACTCATGGGTTTGATTCCGCTCGTTGGAAACGGCTTGGTCACTCTCGAAGGAAAGGATTGGCAACGCCACAGACGAATTGTCCACCCATCGTTTCAGCCCGGCTTGATACGTGAGTCCCTGGGGCACTACATACCAAATATCATGAGAACGTTCATCGGCTTCTGGGAAAAGGCGGAAGGACGGGAGATCACGGTGATGAATCAAATTTCGAACCTCACCCTTGAAATTATTGGAGAGGTCGCATTCTCGCACGACTTCCACGCTCTCGACTCCATAGAACAATGGGTTCACGAAGGCGAAGATGGTGTAACCGAGAGTACCCGTGTGAATGACAGAGTGGTGCAAGCGATGACATCGATGTTTGAGAATACGGGGACAAGAATTCTTATGCAGCTGATGAATATCTCGTTTCTGGATTTTTCAACAGCTAAATCGAGCAAGATGTTAGACGAAGCTGTTGATGAAGTCGTGACGGCAGCCAAATTGAAACTAGAGAAGACGAAGATGTTAGAAAAAGGCGATGCGACAAAAACTCTTGGTTTTGGCCAAATATCTCTCTTGCAGAGATTGCTCGATGCGGAGAATTCGGATACGAAAAAGTCTTCGAGAAAAAGTCTTGTAATGGAGGAACTCCGGGACGAAGTCAAAACATTCCTTTTGGCTGGTCACGAAACCACTGCCACTTGGTGTCACTGGGCCATTTTCGCACTTTGCAAGAACCCAGAAATCCAGGAAATGGTTTTTGCAGACATTGAAACGCATTCTTCGAAAGACGAGGAATCGGACATTACAATTGAAATGATAGAAAAGATGACTTACTTTGATGCCTTTATGAAAGAAGTCCTTCGCATGTATCCACCGGCGGGTATGATCGTTCGCTACAACGTGTATGAAGAACATTACAAAGGCCTCACCATTCCTGCTGGCACGAGGCTGACGATTCCTATCCATCTACTCCACAGGCATCCCCTTTATTGGAAAGACCCGGATGTATTCCAGCCCGAGCGTTGGCTTGGCAAAGAACATCCGGCGAGTAATAAGCATGCATATATGCCTTTCTCGAACGGGCCCAGGAACTGCATCGGATACTATTTTGCCGAGATGGAAGCGAAATTGCTCATGGCCCCGTTGATTCGTCATTTTGTGATTCGTTTGTCCCCCTCTCAGAAAGACGTCGATTTTAAGTTTACTACGTCTATTACAATGAAATCAAATCCTTCGCTGAAGATTGTCACAAACGTTCGGGGGAAAACCACTTAAAGCTGAAATACTGCTGACAAACAATTCTGTAAATCTATAATTTTTCTGATACTACTACCAAAGCATCCGACACGAAAAGTACTCGGTGAAAACCAAACATTGCGCATTGAAATGGCTCAATCATTGCATCAAAACTGTCGTGAAGGGGATCTGTCTGGACATAAAAAAGAGACACGCAGCACCCCAGCCCTATTCTATTCTATTCATCGCTGCGATACAACAAAACTCTAGATTCTACCTTGGTTTGCGTCGATTGCTTCGCGACGGGAAAATCTCGATGATCTTGTTCTTCAGATTCAATCCACTTTCCCGGTCCAACGCAAATTTGTCGTCGTCGAAAGAAACCAGCTGCCGATTGGATGCGACCCATTCCTCCATGGGTGCAATCGCCCACTTGGAGGAAAGACTGTGCTGGACCATCCAGTACACGACGGGTTTCGGATCGCTGTGCAAGGGTGATTCCGTTGCGCCGATCGCCGAATCGCCAACCGTCTTCGGTGGCTGCGGTGCTGGTTCGAAGATGTGCTCGTCGCCGCCGCCGGCGTCGTCCGGTGGCATCGGCAGGGGGGAAACAGACCCCCTTTCCCCGGGCGGTTCTCTGCGGGTTTCACCGTCCCCTTGGCTAACGGTGCAAGGCCGGGAGACGAGCATCCCGACGACAATGCCCCAGTGGGCGCGTTTCCCCTGCATCCGGCACGGCTGCTTCGTTCGTGGGTGGGAATCGTAGGGAAGAATCCAGAGGCCGCCGTCCCTCAGCGTCGAGTCCAGCTCGCTCGCGGCCAGCGATGCGGTCTCCCTCGTCCGGACGGTGAGGAAGGCATCCTCCCCACCCGCCACGGAAGGACTCCCGCCGGGGTCGCGTTCGGTGCCGCGATCGACGCCGTTTCGGGGGACTGCTGCGACCGATCCCAGCTGGTCTTCCACCAGCTTCCGCAGGTGGTCGGCATCGAAGACCTCGCCGTCTTGTGTGTAACCGCGTGCTCGTGCATCGGCCAGCAACGAGGGACATCGGTCGGAGTCGCATCCGTGTTCTCTCCGGTCCCGTGTCTGGTTCCCTTCCCGGTCCCGTTCGTGGTTGGCGGGCCAGCGGTAATGGTCCTTGACCATTCGAACGGCCGTCAATCCACAGGAGGGGCCAATCTGCATCTGCCACGGAACGCGGGGATTCCATCGATACCAAACGCGCGAAGCGTGTTCCGGGTCGGACACGGAGGCCACGAACCGGTTCATTTCTTCCTTCCGTTCGGTTTCCGCAACCCGAACGGAGTCGACGTGGTCGACGAGGCGCTTTCGCAACCAAACGTCTTCCTCCGCCACGGGCTGTCCTCCTTTGGTGGCCGAGGGCGTGCCACCCCGGTCGGGCAGCAGCACGACGGTTTCCAGTTTCTTTCCGCGGGGCGCTCCCCCGGTTCCGCTGTCGGCCTTTCCGTTTCCGCCACCGTCCTCCCCCCGGCGGTGGCGCTCCCGGCCGAGCCGGAGGACGGCCTCCAGAGACTGCACGCTCGTGGCGGCCAGGGCCTTGAGGCAGGGCCGCTGGAGGCTGACCCGGTTCCTAGCCCTGGCGTAGCCGCACCTGCGCTCGTAAAAGGCCGCGGTGGAGGCCTTGCACCAGAGGTAGACAAAGTGGTACGGGCCGCCCACCAGCCGGTTCCCCACGGCCTCCCGCTCCAGGAGGCCCAGGAGGGCGGTCCCGTACCCGCTGCCGCGCCGCTCCCGGTCGACGAGGATGTACGTCGCGGCGGCGGCGTTCCCCCCGGCGCTCTCGTAGCATTCCATGAGCCGGCCGTGTCCCACCACGCTCGCGGCCGGTGGTCCTTCGCCGGGAGTGGCCGGCGGCACCGACAGCAGCAGGTAGCTGCACGCCAGGCTGTACGAGGGAGCGGATCGCTCGTGGTGGACGATGTAGTTTCGGTAGTAGCCGCTGCCGCTGTCGTCCGCACCGGTGGCCTCCGTGCCGCCCGAGCGAGAATGCGGCTCGGAGCGAACGGCCGAGCGCCCTTCCCTGGGCCACTGCTCCTGGAGGGCGTCCGCCATTTTCCCGACCCACGACGACACGACGCCGGGCGGTGCCGCCTCGATGCCCCGGACGCGTTCGTTCCTTCGATCGCCACCGTCGCTCGCGCTGGTTCTCGCACCGGCATCGGAGGGTTCCTCCCCGGAAGGTCGGCGATGGATCCTGACGAGAAACAGATCGCCGGTCGTTTGGACGCAGTGTGCCGCCAGTGGCATCATCGGTTTGCGCGGCTTTTGCTCCACGGAACCGAAGAGATATACAAATGCAGCGGTGCGGTGTGACTTGKGTGGTCCCCTTCTTGGTGCGTGGAAGATTTGCTCTCGGATTGCGGTGTTGCTAGGGTGCGGAATCAGAAGTATCCTCGATTCCAACCGACAACATGCGTAGTGGTGCTCGTACTATGTACTGTATGAAACTGATACTGTACAACAACCTTCCAACAATTAAATGAATGATGCATTGGTGTCGTTGCGAGAACGGAGAACGTACTCGTACTCGTACCAGGTCCTGTGCCGTACGATACGTAACGTACATACTGTACGGGTACGAGTACTGTACGGTACACACTTTTTTCACGAGAATCTTGTTTCGCACACGTACATTTTGCGCATTTTGCATCGCGAGCAGATTTGGTGATTTTGTGTCGTGAAAACCCGTGACTAGCTAGAATCCAGCGGAAACGCACCTGCATCTTCTTCGGTTCCTCGCCTCTGCAACTCTTGTTGCAGGAAAGCACGAACCCTAACACCACCAAGCCACTGCCACTGGCAGTCAAGATGAAACAAGAGTAAGAAGAAAGTATGCGTGGATAAAAGAACATAAATTTATACAATTTCATATTGATATCTAGTAATACTCGTATGCAAGAAAAAGATTGAATGTGCACGTCCCGGTTTCGTTGCATATACCCATTGAGTGGCACTGGTCCGGGTTTGACGATTGATCCAAGAAAGGATCCAAGAAAGGATCCAAAAAAGGATCCAAGAAAGGAACCAAACAAACAAGCATTCCAAAAACATTCGGTTTTCATCGTTATCGGTGTTCGGAATGTTCCCTTTGGCTTTCACATCACCATATTGTACATGTATTATTATTCATTCAGACTCTGGACATTCGTCATCGAACGGTCACCCGTTTCTTTCGCGATGGTTCCCCCCGGCATTGCTTGGATCTTGGTTGCGGTACCTACCTGCGCGCGCGCCTTCCCATCACAATTTTCCCAGATCGTTTGGATCGTTCACGGAAGCGGTGAAATCCCGATAGACCGGCTGGGTTTTCGCAAACCGCTTCGTGGCCGACTCGATCGTGTTGTCGATTTCGTTGTCCTCCACAAACCCGGCAATGTCGTCCATCAAAGCCTTGCCCCCCGTTTCGACGGTCTTGGCCACTTCGACCCCCGTCACCGCAACCCGACGCCCGGTCTCCAGAACGGTCGGGATTGCACTGTCAATGGCTCTCGTTGTGGAAGCCATGTTGTCTTCTATTGCGTTCATGGTCTTTCCAGCTGCTCGATCTGCAGTCATGCGAGAACGATGCGTTGTAAAATTTCATCGAGTGTGGCAAAGAAAAGAAGGAACAGCGGTTAGCGATAAAAACAATGCTTCGGACCAATCATTCCTTCTCTTCCAACTATTTTCTCAAAGAGAAGGAGATGGCTGGCTGGCTGGCTGGCTGGCTGGCTTTTCGCAGCTTGATGCCAAATGCATGACCAATGAACGACAACCATAAACAACAAATGCTACTACTGCAACGACGAACACGTACCAATGTCGCTGGCAATGTCCTGCGTCGTCGCAATCGCATCCGAGATGCCCCGATCGACCGACTCGTAGGTTTGCTTTCCGGACTCCGCAATCACCGGCAGGGCTCTGGAAATGGTTTGTCCCGTGTAGGCTACGCCGTCCACGGTCTTCTGCACCGACGCCGTCACCTCGGGGACCGTCCTTGCCACCGTGTCCAGAGCATTCTTTCCTTGCTGCGCAGCATCGGCTACCGTCTTCTCCAGCATGTATGCTCCCTCGTCGCCCAAAACATCGTGCTCGATGTCGTTCAGCACCGGCATTACTCTTGCCTCGATCTCCTTCAGCGTGGGCATCGCCATGTCGATCCCGTTCTTCACCGTGGTGGCAACCTGCCGCTCGGCATTCATCACCTCCGGCATGATGGTATCGTATGCGTGCATTCCGGCCTCGGCAACTTCCGGGACCGTCTTGTCGACAATCGTTTTCATTTTTCGGGTAGTGTCGGCAACTTCCGGCATGATCTTCTGGTCGATCGTGTTGTACACCTGCTGTCCTGCTTTGATGACCTTGGGCGTTGCCTGGGCAACCTGGACCCCGCCTTCGATTCCAAGGGACACCACCTTGCCGACCATCCCCGCCATCATTTTCCCCGCGTACGCCACGTTCGACAGCGTCTTGTCCAAGACGGCACTGTTGGCGTCTCCCAGGAGCTCGTGCTCCTTTTCGACAATCATGGGCGTCACCCTCTTGTCGAACTCGGCCGCGATTTTGGTTCCGCCCGCAACGACCTTTGGCGCCGCGGCATCGTACACCCGTTGACCCCTCTCTATCCACTCGGGCATGTGTTCCCTGGTGTACCGCACAAAGGAAGGCGACGGCGCATCGGTTTTCGCGACATCCGCAACGGGCTTTGGAGCCGTGACCTCCACGCTTGCAACCACCGATGCGGAAGACTGGTATGCGGGAGAAGCCTGGGTGGCAATGGTTTCCGGGGCCGCAGTTTCCGTGCTTGCGACCACCGGTGTGGAGTAACCAAAAGTAGTTTCGGGGGCCTGCATCTCCTCGCCCACGGCAACCGAGGCAGAAGACTCGTCGGCAAACGCGGCTTGGGCGATGGCTTCTTCGGCCGTTTTGATCTGCTCCTCCAGGTACGGCAGGGTCACCTCCGGTTGCGCATCGGTGATCGCGGAGTACGACTGGACCGAGGTTTGCAACTGGTGCGGAACCTCGCTGCTCGGCTCCTGGGGTTCCGCAATGGCTGGTTCTGCTCCAACACTCATGCCTACGGCATTGTTGATCACCAGCATCGTCCCAAGGGCCGCCCCACCGAAAACCGCCCTTTTGCTAGGAAGCTCGAAGGTCTGTTCCTGTTCCGGTGCCTGACCAAACTCGGGATTGAACCCGCTCGGCTGTTGTTGTTGTTGTTGTTGGTGGTGGTGGTGCTGTGTGGGATTGTAATCGAACAGCTCTTGCTGGTACACGGCATCGACGTCTTCGCTCCACTGATCGTCATCGTGGAAATACTGGGCGGCGAAGAGTGCGCTCCGAAGCGAGCGACCGTCGAAAGCCGAGCCGTCGCCGTTCGTGTGTCCCTCGCTTGCGCTCCGTGTTTTGCGGCGCTGTTGGAACGACGCGAAACCCACCGGGGTGGAAAAGGCCCGACCTCCGCCAACGATCTCCGATAACAACAACACCGTTGCGAGTACGTGACCTTGGGTCGTCATCTTGGAAAGCGATTGTTTTCGCGATTCTTTGGTTCGTTCTTTTTGGAATGCTTTCTTGTGGGTTTGTGTGTGGCTCCGCGGTGCTGTCTGTTTCGTGTAAGAGTACCGGTTGTTGTTCCAAGAATACAGGGAGTGTGACTGCTCCTGATCCATTTCCGGAGGGGCTGAGCCGAATCATTCACTTTGCTGAAGTGACGAAAGCAATCGCTGAAAATAAAGACGTTATTCAACGCGCGCCTCGAAGAAGAATAATCACAGATGTCTAGGAGGGACTTCAAGAATTTCATTGGTTTGATTTGGTTTCAGACTCAAAAATGAACACGTCAGAAAAGCAAATTTCTTCATCAAAGAGCACGAATACGATTGATTCGGGGGAGATATTTTGTCGTCCAAATTCAATTGAGTCGATGGAGTCAAATGGAATTCTACCGCCGGTCCGAGATATTGGATCCTGGCCTCACATTGCCATGCACGCTCGTACCGGAACACACGGTTCCTTCCAGTAATCCTTCCGTTGTCAGAGGACTGAGAGACTTCGATTAAAAAGGACAGAGCGGCATCGAACATTGGTGAATGGATGATCTTGATGGCTCGCAGTGAGCATGTCACGGAGTCGGTACAGCTCATTGCAGAATTTCGTCTAGCACCTCCTCTACGGTAAATGGTTCTCATAGCAAAGGATACTGATTTGCAGTTTGCTGAACAATGAAGGCAACTTTGCCTCCACCCATTGAAAGATCGTATTCAATCCCTTCACCGTTACTGCAACGGTACGTCTCATCGCTGCGTTTGTTGTTGTCTCGCAGATCAAGTTTATTTGGATTCCTTCAATCGGTAGTCTATCCCTCGTTTGCTTGGATCCATCGGAGTCCTGTGGAGGATGATTCCCGTTGATCTAGATGTTCTACCGGTGTTTTTGACGGACAGGTTGTTTTGAAAGAACCTCAGACCAGGGATCATAATGTCAGAAACTCGTTCCATAGCAGCAATTCGTAACGTCTCAGCAACTCGTACCGGCAACTCGTTCCGCATTAGGAACTCGTATCATATCTGCAACTCGTATCGATACGAGCTGCTGATCCGATACGAGTTTCTCATACGAGTTTCTGGTGCGTGTCGTTGACACGTAGGATTGTGATGCGTTGGACACGGAAGACGGAGGAGCGGGACGCTTGTGCAACGGTAACGATCTACGATAACGGAAGTATCGGCGTCGATCCATCGAGCTGAATGCGGAGGATAGGAACGCTTGGTAGGGAGGACGCTGAATGCTGATACGGCGGATGCTGGTACGACTTGGTGATACGAGTCGCTTAAAAATTAATTTCCGTAAACACAAAGGCCCAATCTTTAATGTAGGCTTCTGGGTTTTCAGAAATGGCTCGTTAATGGTACATGCGGTAATAGTTAGCGGTCATGAGAAATACTTTTGAAGTGAAAGTCCCTCTGCTTTCAGTATCAGTTCTTGCACCTGAGTGTCGATTTTGCACAGAATTGGACGAAGCTCATTCAGCATAGTATATAATAGTAGTAGTATACTAGATTTACATTTTACAAGTACATGTGTTTGATATAATTTTGAACTATAAAAAAGTTCCCCAAAATAAGTTGTTAATCAATCTGTCAAATCATTTTTACCGAGTTCCTTAGACTGGTGATCTTTCGCCTATTCTTCACAGTGATGGACATGGTAATAACTCGGACATGAGTAGCAGTATTAGGGCCAAGTAGAAAGAATTCCCAAAATTTTGGTGGAGAGTGACGTCACCTTTGCCTCGGAGTCTAACAAGGATCGTTTTGCCAGTGCTTGTATGCTCTCCTTGTAGGGCAGAACGGTTTCCAAAAGCAACTGCCTATCTACCGTTGTCGTCGCCAGATCGTTTCTTGTGCCCGGTGGCGAAGCATCCCCAACGCGCAAGACAATAGAGTGCAGTGTTTCGAGACCTCCGAGCCTGACTTTCCAGAACCTTCTGTCCTTTAGAGCGATTCCTGCGATATCGACGAGCGTGGAAACGGCCTGGCGTCGTTGCAGCGTTTCGAAGTCTGCACACTCTGCCAGTTTCGAGGCGCCCCTGGCAGCGGCTTCTCTCACAGTCCACGCCGACTGCTTTGTGAAATCGGCATTGACCAAGAAGGTTTGGGATAGTGCAGAACTTTCTGCTGTCGACGTGGTTTTGATCTTTTCAAATTTCATGCCCAACCAAAGGGAACCAGCAAAACAGTTAATGGATCGAGCGACAATCAATGGCGACTCTTTGGGGGACGTTTGATCAGCGGAGCTCGGAGAATCACGAAAGACTTCCCAAAGTTGTGGTGCGAGAAAGGAGAATATGCGTTCGCGGAAACAAGAGTCGTCGTCTTGGGTTGGAAGCGATTTCAAGAGTTCTTCCAAGCACAGGAACACATTGGATCGATATGGGAGAACATCTTCGCTTGCCACAGAGCGCAAGGCGCTCTTTGAAGGAAAAGACTGCATCAACAGCAGACGGCAAATTCCTGGAATAACGAGCTGTGGAATATCACCCGTTGAGAATTTTTCACCGGACAAAATGCCATTATCGTCAACATCACTTTCTTCCGCTAATTCATCGTTTTCTTTGGCTTCTTTCATAAAAAATGCGTCGCCTACAAAAAGATCCTGGCCGGACAACGAATCACCAAAAACCACTGGTCTCAAACCTACATCTCCAAGAAACGATTCTGCTTCTTCGGCAACAGCAAAAGGTATCCAAACCTTCGAAACCTGAATCGCTGCGCGCACAACTTCATGCTTTCCGGTCCATATTCTACTCGTTCCGACCAGTTGAAGCAACGAAGAAAGAGCAATGCGAGTAGCGTTGGCTCTTTTTTTGGCCCTTGCTTGTTCCGACTTGGAGTAAATACCATTGAGACGACGCGGTGGAGGTGCAAGAATCTCTTTCTCGGCAAGACTGGCAAGAGAAACTGCCCCTGTTACTCTTCGTGACCACGATCGATCCTCTAGCGCCTTCACACATTCTTTCGTCAGACCCAACAACAGTCCTTCTTCTAGCGTGTTTCCGATGTCGTTCGTCGAAGAAACAATGTCAACTGATGCCCCTCCATCTTCCCACACCTCGCGCCATAATGATGCTGTGGCTTTGTCAGGATCTCGCATTCCAAGAAACGAAATCGGAAGCACTTTTTTGCACCATACATCTGAATTTCCGGGATCAGAAAACTGTCGGGAGGCTTTGACCGCAATCGATCTTAGGATCATCGCAGATGCATGCCTCGTAACAGGGTCGTCATTGTTTCCGTGTGCTAATTTGTATCGATCTGTTGCTGTGCCCGCAAGCTGACGAACTGCTGTCCCGGGGCACAACGCACTCAACCCACCAAATGCGCTGTTCATCTTGTCCTGAACCGCCTTTCCTTCACGTTCACGGTAGACTGAATCAAAGAAGCAGCGAAGCAAAGAGCTCGAAGAAGCGCTTGATTGAAACATGTGTGGACATGTTGAGCAAAGAGTTATTACAGATTCAGCAGCAGCCGTTCTAGTTGCCATGCCGGAAGATTTTCTTATCGCCGATTCAAGGGCCGGAACCACAGCTTCTTGGTATTTCAAGTTTCTTGCTTTCGGAACCAAATCAATACATTTTCTCAGTGCTGTGGCCAAAGGAGATTTTTGGGCGACTAAAAACAAGCCGAGTCAGAAACCTTATCGACAACTGGTTGGGACGTAAACAATGGAATACGCCATCTTACCTTGTATTCTTAAACGCGCTAGGTTCTCGTAATCGTCAGATCCTCTCTCCCCTCTAACAGCCAGATACGAAAAAGCTGCAGGTTCGAGATTAGACATTGCCATCAACAAAGCATAAATCACGTCGGATAAGAGCGCCTCCAAAATGGCAGGTTTGGCGATGTCGATTATACCTATCAATGCTGATATACAAATCCCAGCAGCCTCGGCGCATTGCTGCTTCAGTCCATTGCGAAGAAGCCATCGTAGAATAGTAGCAGAGGCGGAAATGGCATCCCTTTCTCTTTCTTTAGAGTTTCGGGTGGAATCATTTGGATTTTCGATGTGAGGGTTGCACAAGAAGATAGTTAAACCCCTCACAGTTCTTCCAAGAGATTCTCCACTTTCTCTGACTGTTATTCGCACGTCATCCAAGGCACGAATGACGGCCCTCCAAAGTCGAAGAAGACGGATGCCAGCTAGTGTAGATTCGGAAGAGGTCTTCGAAATAACAAGATCATAGTTCTCGTCTAATACTGCAGGCCCTCCTCCTAGCTCGGCCCATGAGCGCCCGATACAAATTTGACTCAAGGCTCCACAAGCACCCACACGGGCTCTCCAGTATTTACTGGATGTTTCTTCGACTAGTTTGTCCATGGTGGGACGTAAGTTTTCAGTGATCGCTCTTCTACCTTCCTCTCCTCCACCTGTAAGCCCAACCCATAACGTTTCCATCTGTTCTCGAGTTCGTTTATTTGGACTGGAAATAGGTTAGATGTCCTGCTCAAACGTAGGAACACCTTTCAAACAAGCAATGATATTGAACTTACTCATGAGACGCTCTCAAAATCCGCGGAAGAAGTTTCGCTAGGTATGGGCGCAAAGCAATTTTCACTTCGTCATTGTTGAAGTTATCTCCCTGCAGCGAAGACGGACCATAGGCATCACGTCGCTTTTCAGTCGAAAACCAGATGGTATGGGACACCGATAAGATCAACATGGAATATAAAATATCTGGACGACCACATGCTACTGCAGCGGCTGCCATCTCGCGATAAGCCCCCAGGGCAGCCTCTGATACTCCTCCCGCACCGCCAACATCGATTCCAACTCCTACTGTCTCGGATTCTCCGTTATTAGCATTATTGTCATTATCTGACCCTTCTGTTCTCCTTCGCTGCGCTGCTTGCTCCTCAGTCTCCTGCATTGCACTACCTCCGTGATTTGTTGTTGTTCCAAAGCTCCGCAGAAGCCTTCCTTTCAGTTCGTCAGACTCAGAAGCAACAACAAGCTTGTTACAGCCTGCAAGGCCCAAACAACAGCTCTCTCGAGATATTTGATTGCTTTTGGCATCTACAAGGAGGAAAAGGAAGCAGTCCTGGATCTCGTGAAGACTCAGCTGCAAACACTTACGAAAGCTTGAATGTGGTTCAAGTCTTGTTGCTCTGGCTACAACCGCTAACAGCGCCGATGCGCATGCTCTTCGTTTATGATTATTTGAAGTGGATTTTGCTGTCCGGAGCAACGTATACACAACCTTTACATACTGCATGTGAGTGATATCTATCGCATTGAGCGTGCGAATACTTTTTCGTCAATTTTCATTTAAAAAACTTACCCGACAAGAAGGCGACAAACTCCTTGCATATGTCTCATCCAAATCCAATGGCCAATCCCCTGAGGCCATTGCCGTCGATTTGTCAGTTTCGGCGAACAAGGCCAGCGCTTCACCAATTGCTAGACCTATTTCCTCGTCTTTTCTGAAGGCATCGGATCCAAGCAATTTGAAAAGAGCAGCAACGCACTCTGATTGTTCGGTTGTACTAGACGACACAGCAATGGACAATCCTGTAGGTTCGATCGCTTTTAACACTCGCGGAGCGTTCACGCGATCCCCATGCCCGAACTTGTTCAAGGCAAGTGTAGTATTCTTCAACACAGATGCCATTCCCTGCTTTAGACTGAAAAATAGAACGGAATGAAAGGGTCAAAAAACACAATGAAAGTAAGAAACACAGCATTCAGCCATATACACTTCGGAAAAAGAGACAGACCAGCTTACTTTTCGTGAAGTTCCGGTGTGAAACCACCGGAGCACGACAAGGAAATCGCGTCGCAAAACACGTTCCCAATCATATCATCAGCGTTTGTGAGGGCGCTACCTAATCGTTTCAAAATGATCGAAGCCATCTCGTACGTCTCGGGTCTAGTGAGGGGAGGGTGCAGGCGGATGACTCGTACACACGTTCCACCCAGCAGAGCTGCACCTTGTACGTCCTTCGATGGCTTGAAGGGTTCTACCGCTAGGTAGTCTGAGGATAAAGACAAGGCTTCGGTAACAACGTCGATCCACTGTGTGCCGAGAAGAGATGTGTCCATCAAGAAACTCCCAAATGCATCTGCCAGAAATCGTTTTGCTTTGGCAGAGGGAGAAGATATGATCATGTCCCGGAGACCTTTGAGATCTAGTGACAGAGACGACGATTGTATCATAGCACGTGCAGCAGGTGATGACATACAAACAGACAAGGCTTCGGAACAAGCATCAAGGACATCGTCGTTGCCACTAGTTGCTTCCCATGCAAGACATTTCGTTAGAGCACCCATAAACGATCCAAGGCCCTGTTCGCCTCCGTTGAAGTCGTCTTGATAGCTTCGCAGCAAGCAAGTCACTGCAACTGCCCTCCCCTTCGGAGAATAATCCCAGAACGTGGGTTGCAACGCCGAGGTCGAAGTGTTCCCGCCGTCATCGGGAATCAAGACGTGTATCAACTCCTCAAAGTCGGCGACTGCTGCACTCTTGGATCCTTTCAGACCCAGCCCTTCCTTCGCAATGGCGGATGCGGTTATATCTGAGTCCCCGGCTAGGAAGGACAGAATGTGGGTTCCACTGATCACATCCAAATCGATCAGTAGGTCACTGGACCAACGGGCAGCTCCGACACGGGACTGTCGTGGCTGAGATGTGTGGCTCGCGGCCCAAACAATTGGAAGCAGAGACTTTCCGAGTTGGCTCGCGATTGCGATGGGTGACATGGATGCTCCAATCGGCAATGAGCTTTCAATCTGGGATCCGGGAGAGCTCGTGGTGCTCCCCTGGTTCCCCCACGGATTGGCCGTCGTTGAAATCAAAGTTTGTGCTTGCTGCTCTCTCTTCATCTGGTCTCTTCCGTCGACAACACGCCGACAGGAAAACAGCAAGGCATCGAGAGCCGCCGTAGCCCGCGGCCGCAGCTTGTCGATTTCGTTTCCCAGACAGCGAAACAGGAGCTGCAGCAGGTCGGTTGATAGCCCGGTCGCCTCGGTGTTGCCGGCCGCCAGCAGCCACAGGAATCGCTCCCTTGCAAACTCCGATCGGCACAGAATGGACACCGTGCCGTAAATAGAATCTCTCACGGCAACGCTGGCCTCGCTGATCTGGGACGAGGAGGAGGCCCTCGAGGCGGCAATGGGTGCCAGGATTGTCACGGCGAGGGTCAGCACGCGGGCCTCCGTATGGAATTCAGCCGAAGACACGGTGGAGTTGCCGTGTTCGGGACGGCGCCGCCGGTGTTTCCCCAGTCGCAGGATGAGCCCGTTCAGCAGCTCCGCAGCAGCAATGTACGGTTTGCCCCGGAGCAGGGTCACCCCGAGAGCATTGCCGAGCTTGGAAAGCATTTTGTCCGATGCCAAGACGGAGAGCTTTCCGATCGCGGCAATGTCGTCGCCGTTGTCGTCGGGCACGTCGTCCAGGGCTTTGGTGGCCGTCCCGATCAGTTCGGAAAAGTGCGAGTCCGACACCTGTCGCCGCCGAAAGGACAAATCCCCGGTCAAAACACTAAGGGTTTTGTGGCCTTTGTTGTTCGCAGACGACGCAGATAGAACGGCTTCCGCGTTGATGCCTCCGACGCACAGGGACAAGAGTTCCTTTGTCAGGG
Organism: Pseudo-nitzschia multistriata; assembly: GCA_900660405.1. Taxonomy (NCBI): domain Eukaryota; phylum Bacillariophyta; class Bacillariophyceae; order Bacillariales; family Bacillariaceae; genus Pseudo-nitzschia; species Pseudo-nitzschia multistriata. Next base: position 15,176 of record CAACVS010000224.1, on the reverse strand, counting down.
CGGTGGAATCCCCGAATCCCCCCGTTTCTTTTTGCGAATCGAAATACTGTTTCGTGTATTGCACGGCGGTTTCCGAAACCTTCTTCATGGGATCCCCCGATGCCGCCACCAGGAGGGCGACCGTGCGGGATCGTCCGGTGTCCCCTCCGGAAGAAACCGACGCACCGGTCGTTTTGTCGTCCCCGTCGCTGCCGCTCCTATGGGTGTTCGTTGTGCCCCCCGCTTGGTCCGCCGCACCGGTCGCTCCCAGAAACAGACCGAACCGCCTGTGGGGGGCGATCCACTCCAGGAGCCGGTTCTTGAAGGTCGCCAGCCGGTGGGGGGGTGCCATTTCCGCCGCCCAGTCCCGTTCCGCCACGCTGTGGCCCGACTTCATGCGTTCCCACCCGCCCGACGACAGCCCCGCGGGAGGAACGCTGCCGGCTTTGGTTTGGTAGAGAAGGGCGTCCAAAAAGAGACCGTACGTGGCGTCGGCGACGGAGAGGTGCGGTGGTGCTCCGTCGGGGCCGGTCGTTCCCGGCGATTCGTCCCGCGACAGAAGCAGCCGTGCCTCCTCGAGGCCGGAAATCGCGGTCCCCCCGTCGTTTGTTGTGGCATCGCCTCGTTTGCCGTCGCCGTCGGCGGCGGCGCGGTCCTTGTTCCCATGGTCGTCGCCTGTTTTGATTCGTTTGTTCCCATTCGTCCTATTGGCGACCGCCGCCGCCGCCGCGAGTTTCCGGGACGCACCGAGGGAGGATTCTTCTTCCGCGATGATTCGTTCCAGGGTGCGAAGGAGAAGGTGCGAAACCTGCTGCCACTGCTTCCTGGCGGAATCCACGGAGGCAGACATATCACCGTCGGCCGCCCGTTTCCGTATCCGCCGCTCGTAGCAGGCATGCAGGACCAAAAGCCCGGGCAGGAGGCCGTCGAGCTCGGAGGGGGTGCACCTCGGAACGGCTAGTGTGAGGAACGCCAGCGAAAGGTTGAGGCTGAAGCTGTCGCAGTCTCTGGCCGTTTTCCGGCCCTCGTCGTCCACCGCTACTAGAAGGTCCAGGATGCCCCTCGCGTTCGTCAGCCGGCAATCGGTGTCGTCCCGGATTCGTTTCATCACGTGCGAAAGCATTTCTACCAGCTTGAGGTGGGTTTTGGACAGGACCGAGTCCAGCCGGGGATCGTTCCCGATCTTCAGCCGGGCCTTGTGGTTGTCCCCGATTCTTAGCAAGAGGCGCGGAAGCAGCTTGTCGAGGACCGCCTGGAGCTTTTGGGCGCTGTCGACCATCGCCAGCCGGTGGGAAACCCGATTCAGCGACTGTAGCTGGGCGTTGGCATCCGCGAGGGCACTCGCGTTGGCATTCGAGTTCGCATTATCGCCGACGCTCTCTCCTTCGCGACTCGTCATCGTGGCTGCTGCAAGATTTTTCGCTGTTGTGTCGGTGGTGGTTTGGGAATGGTGGTGACGCCGCGTTGCCTGTTCCTTCCATTCCTCCGATCGTAACCATCGTGTGACTGGATGCGGAACAAGTTTTTGTTTTGGTTTCATGCGTACCTCCTCATGGGAAAAGAATCAGGAGGAGCAGTTTCGACTCCGTGGGAACGTGTGTAACCCCTATCAATGTATATATGGATCGAAAGCTTATCAAGACGAATATATCTATGGTATTTATTAATGAATACAAGATAAAATTGGCTTTAATTCGACCTTTAAAGTTTCGGTTAAGGCATATATATTCTAACGGTTTTTATTCCGCGACCACTCTACAAACAGGAAAAAAGAGCGTGTCATTCCAAAATTTCGAGCCAAATTTTGTTACACGTGTAAGAAATTGCTATACTCCAACCAGTTTCCCCCTCATTTTTTATTACACGTGTAAGATTTCCCTCATAATCCAGCCTCCCGAAGAGGTGCATCAAAAGGGCCCCTTGACACCGAAATCAATCTTTGAGTCGACTGGAGTTCTTAAGCACAAAGAACAATTGCATGATACTCACACTCACATATTACATCCTCCCTCCGTAAAAAAGCAACCGAGTCTATTACAGTACTGATACAGCCCCAGTCTTATAGCCCCTGTCTATACGAAACACGCGAGCGCCTTCAGCTTCCCCTCTCCTTTACAAAACACGCAAGCGCCTCCAGCTTCCCCTCTTTACGAAACGTCCGTAACGCCCAATGCGATACAGCCCTGTCTTTATTAACGCAAAGCGCCTCCAGTTCGACACGTCCGCTTCCCTTTGCCTCTTTACGAAACGTCCGTAACGCTTCCCCTCTTTACAAAACGTCCGTAACGCCCAACGCGATACAGCCACTGTCTTTACGAAACATGCAAGCCTTGAAACACGCAGGCAACTCCAGCTTTCGCCTCTTTACGAAACGTCCGCAACACTTCCACGTCCGCAACGCTTCCCCTCTTTACGAAACGTCCGTAACGCCCAACGCGATACAGCCCCTGTCTTTACGAAACACGCAAGCCTCCAGCTTCCTCTTTACGAAACACGCAAGCGCCTCCAGCCGAAACACGAAACACGCAAGGGACTCCAGCTTTTGCCTCTTTACGAAACGTCCGCAACGCTTCCTCTCTTTACGAAACGTCCGTAACGTCCAACGCGATACGCAAGCCTCTAGCTTCCTCTTTACAAAACACGCAAGCGACTCCAGCTTTCGCCTCTTTACGAAACGTCCGCAACGCTTTGCCTCTTTACGAAACGTCCCCGTAACGCTTCCCCTCTTCACACGAAACGTCTGTAACGCTTCCACTCTTCACACAAAAACTCGAAAATGCCACGAAAAAAGAGAGGAGGACCTAAGTACAGTGGAAGAAAGACCAATCGAAAAAGTGCTTTGCTTGTTAGACAAAGGAAAGAACAGGAAGCTTTGCAAAAGGAGGAAGAGCTGAAGACTGCATTACTTGAAGCAAAATACAAGAATGATGTTGCAGTTTCAGAGCTAGAATTGGATAAAAAGCTACCACCAAGAAAGAGAGACC
>CAACVS010000223.1:35969-72259 GCA_900660405.1 Pseudo-nitzschia multistriata | reverse complement strand
TTGACTGCGGCGCCAAACGCAATCCATCGCTGGGCCGTGGTGGTTCGAACGAAAACGTCGCCGTTCCATTGGTTGCAATGGATGGATGGATGGGGTCGAGTGGATCGAACCACGGTTTTGATTTCGACTTTTTGAACCAATTCGAGTRGGAATAGCTGGCGAGCTTGGCTCTCAAGAGAATCGCAAAAGTGCAGTTCTCMTTGTTTTAACAACAAAACATGCCGACAAACCATAAAATCACAATCGGACGCGAGCTAAGGGTATATTTTTWAAAAATTGTGGCACGTTTTCACTTATTGTTTGTTCTTCGCTATACCTACATACGGAAACGAGAGAAACTGATCTAGGAACACACGATTCATCCCTGTAGAGATGTTCAGTATGCGACGACTGATATTGCATTTTTGTTCCGCACTCCTGTTAGATAATATCCATTTCTTCTTCGTCGCCGTTGTCGACGTCGATGTCTTTGCTCTTTTTCTTCTTCTTTTTYTTCTTCTTCTTCTTTTTCTTCTTCTCGTCGTCTGATCYATTTTCGTCGTCCTCTCCGTCCTCRTCGGATTCCGATGCTACGCTCGCCGTGAGCTCCGGGTGGCGCTTTTTGAACTCTTCCTCGGCCTTGACAAGAATCTCCATCGAGGTGACGGCGGCGCGATTTTTCTCGGCTGCGAGCTTCACGTTCATCAGKGCTTGTTTGGTGTCGTCGTGGAGTCCGAGCGTTCCGTCAAAAATACCGTACGCCTTGGCGTAAAACGACAACGCGGTCTCGTATTCTCCCTTGTCCATCAAAACGCCGGCGAGCCTCGTGTAGATGTTGGCCATTTTGACGTGGAATTTCCCCATGATGCGCTCGTAGATGGTGATTGCCGATTTGTACTCAACCAAGCTCCCTTCCAGATCACCCGACTCACTCAAGGCATCCTGTGAGTCSCACAGATCATTTCGAAACCATCGTGAGAAATAAGGGTGAGATTTACAAACATGCAACCGGACAGGGTGTATCACGTTTTGGATGAATCGTAACTTACCGCCATTCGAAGGTATAAATCACAAGTTGTAGGGTGCAAGTCCCCAAGGTACTGAATTTCCAACGACAGCGCYTTTTTRTACAGGATAATTGCATCGTCTAGGTCACCCTTTCGACTCATGATATCTCCTTCGGTTTCGTATTCCAATGATCGAATAACGACCATCTTGTATTCGTCAACGGATTCTGCATCAACACCTTTGGCGGCCATCACCGTGGCAATGTTCGAGGCGACCTCCACCACGTCGRTGTGATCCTTTCCAAAAACCTTGAGCCTGATTCGAAGCGCCCTGCGCAAATCGCCAAGGGCTTCGTCGAAGTCTCCGCGGTCGCTCAGAGCACAGCCCAACACGTAATAACTTCGTGCCGTCTCCAGGTGCGATCGACCGAGCAAGGCTTCCCTGATGGCAATTGCTTTGCGGTGTTCGGAAACCGAAAGGTTGTAGTCTCCGTTTCGCTGGTACATGACRCCTCGGCTGTGGTGTGTTCGGGCAATATTTAGTTTGCAATCCTTGATGTTGTCGGCAAATTCGCTCTTGTCTCCTTTCTGGAYCTTATAAACTTCTTGTGCTCTGTTGAGATGCTTCAAGGCCTGTTTGTAATCTTTTGTGGCACGGTATGCCAGMCCGAGACTGTAACTAGTTGCCGCAACCTCCTTGCTTTTAGTTCCCAGCCTTGTCTCAAGCAGAGTCATTGCGTGAAAGAGTTCCGCGATGGAATCATCGTAAAATCCTTTGTGGCGCAAGGTGTCGCCGATGTTAAAATGCTGGATTCCGTAGTCGTCGCTGGCCATATTCGATGATATTGCAATGAATGGGTGCCCTTTTCGTTGTCTCCGTGGTAAGTGCTATTCCAGTGCAAGCCGATTGGGTAGAGTACGAGTACTATCAAATGTTTGAGTCTCTTATGAACCGCTATGTGCTGCTGCATCTCGTGCCCTTTTTGGTCGTGAAGTTTCATACTCGTACTTCCTCCATCAAAGGATCCAACAGCAASGGAACGAGAAGGCGCGGTCCGAGAATGTTTGCGTAAAAATCTAACGGATGTCGTAAATAAATGTTGGGGTCATTTCAAAACGATACTATGGTACGAGTCCCAGTACGTTGGGTACGTACCGGTACGCAACGCCCTGTCATAAAATCTCGCTTTGAAAAAATTAATAATGACTATATCTTGGGGGGAGGAAAGTTTTTAGGGGGGGGGACAAGAATGTACACCCGGACTCTGATGGGAGCCTTATTTCGGGGGCAAAACTTGCAATATCGGTTTTTTTTTCTGGTGGATCAAATGTGTTTGTTATGGGATAACTTGCGAATGTCACAAACAAGCAAGCTTTGAAACAGGTTTATGGAAGATGTAATAATTTATGTACTGGTGGTTCGGTACTTGAGTTAATACTAAGAAGTTCCCATCTATCTTGGTGGGGGATAAAATTTGTTCTACTACTAGTAGGGGAGGCAGAAAATGAAAAATACTACCATCATGAAGCTATTGTTGGTGGTTCTTGCAGCTGCTGGCAGTAGCTTCAATTTATGGGGTGAACATTCAGGAGAGCAGCTATTAGAACTAGCATGCATAATTGTTCTATAAATCAGTAGGAAATCGTTTTTGCAAATCAAGCTACTACTACGAGTAGTACTAGCACCAAGCTGATGGTGGAGTGCAGCTGTCAGTTTCAAAATACAGAAAACTTCTTCATCAGGCCAGAGGGTCCAAATGGTTTTCTTCTGAAAAGAAATTCGAGTTGAGAAAGAACAAATAGCTTGTGTACTAGGAGCTTCTTCAAACAAGTCTTGAAAGGCAAGGTCATTCTTTCATCACCCAGACGTAAAAATTCAATACTAGTAGTGAAGAATAATTATATTATTTTTGATACAGGAATGATCCTGAAGTTCCATCATGGTGACAAAATCAGCAGCTTATATCTAGCAGTAGTAGGCCAACTGCATCATGCTTCCAACGCGCAGATATGTCTTAGCCATCTATTGGGGGGACATGGCTCCCATATAACCGACTGCTGGGGGAAACGGGCCTTGCTTGGCAGGAGATACCAACACAGCAGAAAACAGCGAAGTATTTTGAACTGAATAAGGTTCGCGGGAACACGATCATTCCCATCTTTTTATGCTATTACGAAACGTCACATATTTTAGTTGGGATCTTTCAGATACTTTAAGCCTTCAGTGACCTTTGCGGATACAATCACGTCGCCTTCCTTRACGTCTTGTAAGAAATCTGCTCCTTCTACTACATAACCGAAGCATGGATACCGACCGTCTAATACATTCTTTCCCGCAGGAGTAAGATCAGAATCGAAGAGCAACCAAAAKAACTGAGAGCTTCCTGAATTGGGATCGTATTCGTCTCGAGCCCAGCCCATTGCACCGTAAGCCGAAAACGGCAAAATTGTGGCCTCGCCACCTCGTCCCTCGTCCTCGATGGTGGTCTCGTAAAGTGGAGTCTTGTCTCCGACGATGGAGATTTCGCAGGGGATCAATCGCTCCCCCTTGGGCCCTTGCCCGATTGATTTACTGGGCTTGCCCCCCGTGTAACCGACAGCTTCCCCAGCGGGTTCACCAGTTTGTACCACGAACCCATCCGATCGCTGAATTGGCATRTTGTCGTAAAATCCCTTGTTGACAAGATCGACGAAGTTTCCGCCAGTCACYGGGGCTGTTCAAGTATTAAAGGRTTRCGTCAAGAAACAAGTGCGTGTGAGAGACATCTTTTCAAAAAAGAAAAAATCAATATTTGTATCCAACAACTCTTTGTAGCGTACATGTGTAACCGTCGATAACCATCTTCATTCTAGCCTCGGGGAAATTGACTCCATTGATATCGAATTGGGCACCGGACTCGCCCTTYTTAATCACCATCTCCACCGTCGCCCGCTGTTGAAGCTGCGGAAGGTCCGAATATTGCTCGGGCACCTCKGTTTTGTAACCCTTGGGGACCATTTGTTCCTCAAGCTCCGTCAGCAGCTTGGCGGCCTTYACTTGTGCGTTGTAGGCCTTGTCCAGAGCGTCCCGTTCCTCCAGCGATCCGGTGAACGCGTCCTGGCTGGCCTTGATGGCCTTTTCGAGTGGATCCATCAAATCGTCGATTTGTTTCATGGTTTCCTTGCAAAAATTTCCGTCCCTGCAAACGGCCGCCATTTTGTCGGCCTTCTTGCTGGCTAGAATCGAAGAAACTTTCTTAGCYCCATCGGCCGCCGCACCCTTTCGCTTRGATCCGATGTCCTGCTTGATACCCTCGAGGCTTGTTTGCAGCTCTCGGACCTGTTGTAGTTAGTGTGTGGAAGCACATAAAAAAATCCGGTGTTGAGGCACCAAAGCCAAAAATGAARTAGGTGAAATACGAAAATTTAGTCACCCATTTGACTGTTGCTCAAATGACACATCAGAACACCTGTAGCTATTATTCGGCCTTCTTCGCCAATAGAAAAGAATGCACACCTACCTCCTTGCTATTGATCGGCAATCCCAGTCGCAACAAAGATTCCGCGTCCTTGTTGACACGGCTTCCGGTGGCGGAAGCCTTGTCCTTCGCACCTGCTACAAARTGTTGCTGGACTGTTTCGCTAAGGCCAAAGGGCAATTGGTGAGAAGTGGCCTGGTCTGCGATCATYGCGGGAGATCCCCACAGGAAGGCGSTCATGGCAGCCGTTGCACAAAAGGTCGAAAAGGCATTGTGAATACCGCTGTTGCGTTCGGCCTCGAGTGATGTTTTCGTCGTCGTCGCTGGGCAGGTGGTAGWCCATGTGGAGGGATTGGTGAAGGCAGCTACTGGCGCTACCGAAAGAGCACAAAGGAGAGTCGTKGAGGAAAACTTCATGGTGCTGGGGTTTGATACGATAATATACGGGATAGGATGGTCTGTCGGAAAGGTTGGTCTTCAGGAAGTCGCAAGTGCACAAGAAATCGAATGCTATTATCCATTTTTAGCTATCCMATCTGCTCTTCATTCGTCCGAACACCAACGTACGTACTGTACTGTCCGCTACGGTGTCGTGCTACGATAGAGCAAGGTATCGAATCGGATGTCATCAAAAAAAAAASAGTGACTCACAACCTGGAGTTGTCGTKCAACACTACGGCATGGTGTACGTACCATGCACAGCTGCAGACACAGCAACATAACTAGCGTAAGATTTGCTGTCGTTCACAACACATCATCGTGGGAAGCCATCAACCAGATTCCGACTTCTCGTCCGTCCGTTCTTCCMGAAGTCGAACGAGTCGAAAAATAATTGTTCAGAAGGTTCACGTTTGAAAAATCCGACGGAACCATCGTGTCAAAAGCAGAACAATCGAAGACGGTAAGTTTTTCACCGGTGGTGTCAAAAAAAAGAACAACATCAAAAAAGATCGCCAATCAAAAAGAACTCATACGAGTAAGAGTACSTACGATGCAGTACTCKTACTCGCTATCGAATCGAACTCGTACTGCTATTTACCAGCAGGTCTGAGTACTTCAGGTATCTTTCCTCTCGAAGAAGATAATTAGCATACGGTACATGCATGTGCATTGTGCATACTGACCTGTGTATTCGCACTCGTACTCGTGCCCCAACTGTTCTCATCCTGCACATCTTCCGACCGTTCTGGAAAGCAACCTATTTTTTCCTCTTCCCACCTTGCCAATCGTCGATACTGAAGAAGAGCAAGACGAGAAAGTTTCATCTGAAAGTTCACAATTCCAAATTCCTGAAAAACTAAATTCTGCAAGATCAGTAGGGTACTAAYACTAACCAACAAAGCCAAACGTGCTACGAAGCATTCCTTCCAGATCGTGCCGACTACAACCGTGCGATTCTAACATTCAAACAATATGCCACCAAACGTGCTCYACCACTGGGATTCCGACGCTACAAGGCGTCGGTACCGCGATCTTCCAACCAACGATAACAACRTCGACGAAGACTTTTACCACCCCGAATTCGATGCTTCGAATTTCTTCCTTCCTTCCAAAGCAACCCCGCTAGAAGCAAAAGAATTGTCGGACCGGGATCGGGTTCGCGCCATGTGGAAGAATATGGTGCGATCCGATGCTTCTGCCACTRCCGTGCCAAACGGCCACGAAACCATCCATRTTGAGGAGTTGTTATCYGACTCGTTGTCTAGCATCATCGTGCTCAGAGACGARRAAGAACACAGCGAATGGCTGGAGCAATTCGGGGGCCAGTTGTCTGKGGTCTCGTCAGAACTGTGCCAAGAATTACGGTAAGTTTCGATTCCAYTCGACAACGATTGGATTTCGTTTTATTATCGTTTGATTTCATTATATCTATCCATCCTTGGCATTCTTTTTACAMGCGAGAAAGCAACCGACTAATTGGTCGACTGACTCCATTCGGTATCRCCTTTCTTTGCCACTCAAATGATACAACACAGAAAACACGCCCCCGATTTGTACAACATGTCAACCGTTGCCGATTTCAACGACAATCTCTGTTACCATGTCCAGAGGGAGAAGGGCCCGGAGCACCCTGCCCCCCGTACRAATCGTGCAATCGAAGAGGCGCTGGAAACCACCTTGGAGGTTGCCGAGTACCTAGGTTCCTTCCTGGCAACGAAATCCACAATCCCGCAACCGGCACACGTCGATTACCCCTGGGAGGTTCTGGAAAAACACGGAGAYGGCGACCACCAGAGCCCMGGCCATCTGAAACTCGGATTCTTCCCGCTCACCGAGGAAGGCATGTTTCTCCAGGTATGGCCCACCGCCTGCCCCCWCCAGGACCGGTCGATCGAGATCGAGGGCCAACTCGTGTTTATACCCTACGGGAAGATGTTGGTCTTGCCGGCAAGCACTATCCACGGGGGTGGCTTCCGAACCACGCCATTTGAGAGCGAGTATTCTACASTAGGCAGCCGCAGCAGTGGCTTTAATTGCGGWGGAAACCTACGGTTTCATTTGTACRTTGCTACGGACGATGCGTCGCTACCGGCCCACCAAACAAACAAATACACCGAGCGGTGTGACAAAACCAAGGAGCTGAGCCGGCGTTATGTAGATTCGAGGCACATGTCCGTGTTGCTCGATCACTTCTTTGTGAGTACGTAGCATYAGTAGCRTAAGCGGCGGTTGTGGTCTCGGCAGAAATCTCTGGATTCATATATGCATTGCCGCAGCGGATGCATGTATYGCTACCTGCCCACCAAACGAACAAATATATCGAGCGGTCTGGCAACCTCAAAGAGCCGAGATAAAAACTCAATGACCATTCCGTAGTTACAGGTGACTACTCATATCTGTGCCCTCGAAACTCCGTCGTAGAAAAGAGAGCAAACCGAAACAGACACTGGAGCCGCACGCATGGATGCGAAGCAATGTTTTTGGTCATCTTAAACGAAATAGAATTTTTGTTGTATATTCTGATGTTTCCACTAATCTGCTCTGTTTTTAGCTATTGACAATCCAATTACTACCTACCAAACGTATGTTCTCAAATGTAAAGTTCATTATTACTACTTTCATTTGATTCGTTTCACCACGCCTCAATGGGCGGGTCGTACGGCTACTGAAGGAAAGAGATAGACCTGCTAAAACACTGATATGAACCAATACGCATCCTGGATACAGTTAGTAGCATGTACTTCGTAATATTTTCCAAGTTGATGTRGTTTCTATTGTTTCTAATTCTCTGGTCCCACACAAATCGTTGGCGTCAAAGTCATTACTAGCCTAAATATGTATACTAGAGTGAAGAAGCAATTCAACATCAAGGTACACATTTAGTTTTTTGAAGGGATTTTGATGAAACATTTCACTCCACGGTACACAACAAGTAGTAGCAGAAACCATGGTAGTACTTCAGGACTTGCTGGATTGTTGAAAAGATAGCTTGCACTACTAATTGTACACCAGCAACAACAGGTGTTGTGTTGTTCAGTTCCAATTTACCTGGTCAGATTTACTTCTTGTTTCTTGCAGGAAGGTTTGAGGATAGCTACTGTACTACATTTGGTCCTAATGCTGGTTTTCTTGGAAGAAAGTTGGGTCTGCCTTGGGGCTATTTAGTTGTAATAGTACTACTAGTAGTACCACTAGGGGCCCCATACCATCTAGATTTGGTTCTTGTTTTACAAAATATATTGCCATCAGGACTGCCACCAACTATTACTACTGAAAAAATATTGCACAACTACAGGTTGGGCAGTAGTATCTATTCCTCACAGAGGAAGAGTATTTTTTTATGTTTGGTTCCATTTACAACAGCTCTACTATAGTACCTACTACAAATTTCTTGACACGATCAGGATACTAATGTCACGCTTTTTCTTCCATTTAATGGTAGAATCATTTGCTTCTCTGCTACTGGTTCTCCCAAAAATTGTATTCATTTTGGATCAGTATCAAGAAAGCAAATGCTTGTTCATCCTCTGTAACTAATAGTACCAAGAAGATTTCACTTCTGAGGAAGTGACTTGCTCCTTTACTAGTTGCTTCTTATTGGTGGAACCATTTGTTGAATACATTGCTAATGTCTTCTTCTTTTGTTAAATATTCTACATGAAACCCATCTGGGTTTTTTTGTAGTACTATACTGGTGGGTGGTACCACAACTCGTCCTCTATAGTACTACTACAACTAATACTAATAGTGGAAAAATGATTGGTCTTACCACTACCAGTGGTCCTGTCTCTCCTAGTAGTAATTACACTTCTTCTAGTACCAGTAGTTCACACGTGAAAACACCAATATACTAGTACTCTATAACTCTTTCAAGATCAAACAGCCCCATCACAAGTTGGGTTACTAGAAAGTTCTTCCATCATCACTATGAATTGCTTGTTTATTTCTATGAGATTGTCTTTTTTCTAATTTGAATATCATAGTGATATGTTCTTTTGTTGTCCAAACAACCAAATCAAAAATGGAACGTTACATGCTGTCTCCTTAATGTGAGAGGAGCTTTCTTTGTGTGTTGTTCTGCTGCTATAGTAGTAGTAGCTGGCAGTAGTGGTTTGTTGAGTTAATACTAGTATTCTATTGAATAATCTGCTGGTGTTCCTGTACACAGGAGCATTGTTGAAGAAAAGAGCTTACTGGTGCACCAAGAAAGGCATTAAGACAGCCATATTTCTTCGTGTTTTTGTCTCATTCTCATTGTAAAACTAGAGACTTCCAGTCCACTACATTGGCTATTGGCTACAGTGGTGCACTGGACTATCACATTTCTTAAACAATATTGGACAGGAGCTACTAGTAGCTAGCATTGATGATTCTCACTGCTCTGGACTTCCAAAAGAAACAAAAAGAAACTTGTTTTTTTAGGGTAGAATCCATGTAAACCTTAGTAGTATCCCATGYTTTGCAAATAAATTTGTTCCTTCTTGACAAGGTTGTTATTCATTTTTTACAGTATGAGGCCAGATACTACTAGTAGAAACACTTGGAGAAACAGTCATTTTAAGATTCCCAAGACTCAATGTTCAGTCAATGTTGCGATTGGTCATTCCTAGATTTAAGAGAACCAAATACTCAAAAAATCAGTCATTGTCATCCTCATCAGTCATTCTAAGATTTAAGAGAACCAAATTGCTCCCAAGATTTTGTCGTCATCAGTCATTTCAAGATTTTAGAAAACCAAATTGCTCCCACAACAAAAAAATTACCGTGGTTGTTCTTGTTGTCATCGGCCATTCCAAAGTGAAAGAGAACCAATCACTCAAAAAATCTGTCATTGTGGTAATTGGTCATTCCAAAATAAAAGAGAACTAAATTGCTCTCATTCATGGTTGCCACCATTGGTCATTTCAAAAACATGAAATAGAACCTAATTCTCTTGAGAACAGCCCTACTACTAGAGTTTGAATGTTCAATCAGTATCATTACTAGTAGTCATTACTACAAAATTTAAGGGAACCCAGTTCCTCCCATGAAATGCTGAATATTCTTCAGTCATTATTGCAATTGGTGGTCCTTCCAAGACCAAAGAGAACCCAATCCTCCCTCCCAAGACTTGCTACAAGTACTGCTACTACTTCTACTACTAGAAGAGCTATGGCCATGACCTGTGCAATTCCATTGCACCCAACAGTAATAATTGGGACACCTTTGGCTATGGCTATGATGGACATGATGATGCACTGACTGAGACTGACAAAGATGCCACAGATGCCTTGTTGGATAAGTTTGAGTCCTACAATAAATACTACCAGCAGTTCCTTTCAAAGTTGAGGATCAGCAATGCAGAGCATAGCACCACCAATAGTATGATACAGGTCAGATTCAGTTTACAGATAGATACAGTGAACTGCAAATTGTTGATACTTCAGTTATCACAGACATTATTTCCTACCATCAGTGTGGGAGATCACTACTACTGAAAACACCTACTAGAGCATGCTCCTCCCTTGATTTCCACTGGTATTTTGGTTAGAGAGAGCACAGTGTATCTTCTCTTGTTGTTGGAAAATGATGCCATTTGGTAACACATAGCAAGGAATATACCATTTTTCATCAAGTTTGGTGGTGCTGAATTGCAGATCTGATCATTCTAAATTTTCAATCTCTAGTTTTAATGCTCAGTAACATTTGATTCTACTACTTTCTCCACCACTCCACTAGTACTAGGTACTACTAGTAGTAGTATTTGTCATCATTTTCCTTTTTTAGTACTCCTTGATATGTATCACCATTTTCCAGATTTTGTTCCAGCACAGTGTAGTAAAAAAGATAGGATCTCATCCCACCAGCAGCCTCTAGAAGGAATTCTTGAATTCTTCTAATGGACACTGACGGTGCTTGCCATAGGAAGTCACCACCCTATTCCTCCAGAAACTAAGTTTTCATTTGATGATACTACTAGTATTTCAAGTTTTTGGTCTTACGGGGGATGGCCCAATTGGTTTATACCTGCTAACATAAACCAAAAAGACATAACATAAGTACAATCTTTCTATTATTTTAATGTGAATGACCATGCAACACAGTAATTAGAAAAAATGTTGTAGACTAGATGATATGTTTTTTTCCTCATTCCCTTCCTCTTTTCTTCTTTGTGGAATAGGGTCAAAGAATAATTCTTCTGCTACTACTGGTGCTACCAGTAGTAGTAGTAGTAGTACTAGTACTAGTAGTAGTACTAGTACTAGTACTAGTACTAGTACTAGTACTAGTACAGTAATAGTAATTCAAGCAAAACATTTTTTCAGCTCTGCTGGAATTACAATGCTCAAATGCCAAGCCAAGGATTTCAATGGCAACATATTGGGTTATAACTTACACTGTGTCATGGTGATCTATACATCTTTGGGTGTGTAAGGACATCTTTATGTGGCCATACTTGCTAAAGTCTGAAAAACCAAAAAATTAATTACAAGTCACGAAAGTCAGACAAACCAAAAAATAAGATTAACTTGCTGCTCTAGATCATGAATATTTAGAATGACCTCTGGGCCCACATTCTTCAAAATTTACTGGAGGAATTAGAATGATAGAATCTGCAAAGAAAATTTTGAGTCTTTTACTTGTTTACTACTAAGACTGATCTGGGAAAAGTTTGAGACTCTGACTGAATGGCACCAGAAGTAGAAATGATCCCTCCTCCTGCTACTAGAAAAGATGTCACATAGCACAAAAATGAACGCCAAGACAAACAGTGCTCCTAGTCATCACTACTACCACATGTTATCTCCTCCTTCTCTTTGCTGTTACAGGAGAGAGACAGAGAGTGATGAGGAGAGCACAGCAGTAGTAGTAGCTATCCCACACATGGCAATATTTGTTAGAGAAATCATCAACAGCAACTACTACTACTAGTAATACTACTAGCTGCAATGAAGATGAGCTCATCTCCCTGATGGCACTCACCACCAACATTAGGCCCAGCCATTGACCCCAATGACCAGGGCTAGTAGATTGGTTCCAAGCATTGAAAGAAGATTTGTTTTGCTACTCTTCCAACAAGGAAGGTGGATTCTTGATGGACCCAGCAATGATACCACATCACAATGAGCTCCTCAACAAGAATGRCTCAACATTGAGATCCATTTTGTTCAAAGTTTTGGGTTTTGGTTTTCTGAAGTGCAGTAGTACATGCAGACTTAAAAAGTAGTTCTGATTTCCTTCAGTTATCTAGATATTGAGAAGGGTAACTGATACAGCCTGTTCCCTGACTTCAGTTACTCCTCTCACAAGCACCAGCAGCTTCTTCAAACAGCAGTTTGATAAAGCACCAGCAATATTCATTTTGCTGTATGTGAAATACTTCTMTGGGAATAAAAGTCTTGGACAAAATAGCATCACATATTCTTATCTGTTGAAAATCAGTGAACAACCTTAAGAATAGTATTTCAAATGCTTCAAGATAGTAGTACTTGTAGTAGTGGCCAAAATACCTATTTTTGACAGAGGTTTAGGCTTCATGGGGRCTCTGTTTTGTGACATAATTGCTAGCCTAGTATGTTTGTATYTTAGTAGACTTCTCCAAAAATAGGTATGTTGACTGTTCTTGTATTAGTCATTGGTTTTGCATTTGTTGCTGGTGACCAGGGAGGACAATCAATGTGGTTAATATCAGAAAATACCTTTTTCTAGTGGTTTTATTGGCCTTACACTAGCACCATGTATGATGATACAYAGTTACTACTAGTAATATTGGTATCTCCAGGAATAAACAAAGGTGTTGTAGTAGAAAGCCTTTCTGCAACTGGAAAGTTTTGTAAAAAAGTACTGGTACAGCAAGGTGAAGTTCCCTGTCAACAACAGATGAGTTAGTACTGCTCGCATCACTAAGAAGGCAGTGGATATGGAAAGGGTCAATATTCCAAAAGATATTACCCCAATAGCTTTCTATGAATTTTGAAAGAAGAAGGTGGCCACTGGTGTACTTGTTGGCACATTGAGACATAATTGAACACAAAMCTTGGCTCCAAAAATTGGCTTGGTATGTTGCTTTTTGGTGTCCTTCTTGTACTAGTATTTCCCCCCAGCACTAATGCAAGTGTTGCCCATGATTTGTTACTACCTTACCACAGCTGATTATGATAAGAACAGAGTCAGGTACTGTTTGGGTAGTTGAACAAGACCCAGACTTTAGTGGGTGGGGGAGCATAAATCCAGATTACAGGAAATGGGAGGATGTTGAGAATGAAGAGTTCTACGATTTTGCAACCATGATCTTGTCTGTCATCAATCCAGCAAAAAGTAACTTGAAGCAACAGCAGAAAGACAAAGATTTAACAAGATCTGCTCAGTCTTTGATGAGGCATTTGTTGCTTTAATATTGATCTTCAATGAATACCATGTTTGGGAGAACCAGAAGAAGCAAAGGAAGAAAAATCCTGAGATCTGCCATTCAAAGAAAAGGTACTATTGCAATGCTGAGAGCAGCAACAGAGATGGTYAGATAGAAGAGGGAAAGGACTTGTTCAATGAATTATACAAGAAAGCAGCCAAGCTACATGAGGATCCTGCTACAGGAATGGAGTATTTTGAGATGACAATCAGAGAAACAAGGTTCATGAAGGAGAGCAGTAATTACAAGAAATCTAGCAGCAGTAATAGTACCACTATTACTGGTAGCAGTAGTACTAGGCCAAAAAGGAAGAAGCAGAGCTATATTGATCCAGTATTGATAGTAGCCTCTCTGGTTGAGGATTGGGTATTACACCAGAGTCWTCCAAGCAATAGAAAAAGAAGAGGATCTAGTAGAATAAAATTGGAACTCAAAAGTAGTAGTATACAACACATTTTGAGAATCTATTCTTTATTTTACTAGTAGTACTATAAAACAGATTGGGAGTAATATTCCATTAATGAGATTTATGTTTGGAAAGTAGTAGATTATAGGGGACTGGAGAAAAGAATTGGTGGCAATAGTARAAAAGTTGACAAAGGAGTCTTTTTTGGGGGGTCACAATGTGATAGTGACAAAATATTATGTTTGTTATGGGTCTTSGACTTTTCATTCATGGAATTATTGTATAACTGTGGCAATTCAAAGATAGCCAATTTAATTGTACATTTTTAATTCTGGATACTATACGTACAGTAATATTTAAATACTCAATAACCCCCTATAACCCCCACTATAACCCCCACTATCACTGAACAATTTGTCTTTTTACTGAGATTTCATTCATGTGCTTCTTGTCATTGTTAAGCGTTCATTGGCTGGGGACCAAGTTATAGTAGCTGTTTGAGTGAGTTGGCCCTTAGTGAACATTCTACATATTTTGCTACTAGTATGCGTCAATTTTGGGCTACATTTTTTTTGTAATGACTTGTGGGATTAAAAATTTGACTTGTACTACTGGTACAGCAGAGCATGTGCAAGCAAAACTATTTTGGTTGCAGTCACACAACTGATGGGAATAAAATTTAGCACCTGCCCAGCTGTTAACTGCAGTACAAGCCAGTTTTTAGTCAAACTAGTCATTACACACAAAATRAGGACCCAAAATCTATGACTCTATCATACATTTTGGAGCCACATTTATACAATAATTGGTGCACGGAACATGCACAATTTAATGTATTGACACCATGAAGAAAAATCAAAATTTTGTTAAAGTGGTCAACAATGTGGGCACAATAGCAAAGGAATATAAGGGTGTTTTATCTGCCACATGCGTTTAAAACAAGTGGTGCAATTATGGTTGTGACGAACAAAAATTATCATAGCGTTGGCCAGCCAAACCGTGGTACTAGTACTACTAGTGCTGGGCGGCTCACCAGTACTCCTCCTCCTACCACTACTAGTTGTGGTACTAGTACTACTACTAGTAGTACTAGTAGTCGTACTACAAGAAGTGGTGGTGCTCCTGGTGCTGGTGTATAAGAGGAATACTACTACTAGTAGTAGTATTGACTTGGATACCAAATGGTGATTTCTCCACCACAGAAAATGGTGTTGGATATCATGTTTGAACAATACTAGTCCATCTATTGGTGATCACCAATGAAGAAGATTCATAACAACTTGTAATGTAGTAGTAGTATGCTGTCGTAAGAGTGATACATATTTTTGACAAACAATGGGCGATTCCCGTTAATCTAGATGGTCTAAAAATCAAAAGTAGACCTTTTAGACTTTTTAGTTTAACAGGAATCATTTAAAACAGGGCCCAACAGACATTTTTAGGCACTCGTTCTGGTCTTAAAGGAATTTGGAATCTTGACATCTTTGATTATCATGCTGTCTTCTTTCTTGGCGCTTTCTGATTAAGAGAAGGTTTAGTTACGTAGTAAAAAATTTTAAGTCTTAAATTTGTTGGGTCTTTTCAGTTGAGTCCTACAACGGATTTTCATTGTTGGAAATTCCGGTCTAGATTTAGACTTTCTGTCAAGGGTGGATTGTGCGTTGACAGAAAGTCTAAAAATTCGGACTAGAAAGTCTATTTTTGGTCTGTCTGTCTGTCTGTCTGTCTGTCTGTCTGTCTGTCTGTCTGTCAAAAAGTAGACCATCTAGATTAACGGGAATCGCCCAATGATTTTCTTTTTGCTAATTTTTTTTTACAGAATTCCATAAATTTCAGGTCGTACTCCTACGTACCTGGTATGGTAGTACCTCGAAAGATAGGTAAATCGCGCGATTTTGTTTTGATCCAGCGCGCAGAGTATTGGCGTGATATCGAGGGCGGGAAATTAGAATTTTGAAATACTGGCTCCCGCGACCGACGTAGCAAGAAAGTCGAACCCCATTTAGTGGCACATACTGTTCGTATCATRCCGCGAAAGATCTTCACAACACCTGTTTTCAAATTCAAAAATCACTTTTTAGGATTAGCCGCTTGGCACAGCATTTTGAACGAGTTCTTCAAAAGACTAAATTTTCAACAAAACCTGGAAGTTTGCATTGCCTCCATGCCGATGAAGAAGTGATAAGGATTGCTATTGCTGTGCTTGTGCAGTACAAMTACCCTACGGTACATGTACCGTACGGTATGATGCTCAAGAGAGATKTTGTTTGCTCTGTTCCACCTCTCGCTTGCACTATCCCTTCAATACGTTTTTACCAGTTGTGAGAAAAGAAAAAATCCTTTGCACAAGAAATAAAGAAAGGAAGCAAATTTCCAGCCCTAGTCCTAGTTTATTTGCCATTGCCTTGCCTTGTCGTGCAATAAATTGATTGATTGATTGATTGATAGGTACTAATATCACAAATTCTCACACTCTTACGGAACAGCATGTTTGGGTTGAAGGATATGCTTCCATTCCACCGGGCCAGCTCCGATAGTAACAGCAAAAAGAGGAGCAKGCGAGACAAAGCAAAAAATGGAGAGAGTACGAGAAGCAGTAGCAGAAGMAAAAACAGAAGCATCCACCACTRTAGCCAGCATAATCGAAGCTGCAGCGGCGGAAGTGATTGCGGGGTCGATGCCCACGATGTCAAATCGATTGCTCTCGCTTTGATCTCAGAGGAAAATACCGATGGGAGTGGCTACGAGTACTTCAACAACAGTGTCGTGGAAGAAGGCGGTGATCCTCTGAACGATAGCGCGAACACAGAGTCCACGGCGACGTCTTGTTCGGAGGTCAGCATCAACTGGTTCCACAATGAAAACSATCACGAAAACGGCAACATCCTCAATGAACCCAATGGCGATAACCGCATTGCCGCCAASGCAAACGCAAACGCCAACGCATTGTACAAGCCTAGATTTTACTACTCCCCCCTKGACCTTCTCGACAAGGCTACTTTACCGACCACCCCTAGGACGCAGGTCCTGGACGCCCTCGCCTCGGTCAAACAGTCCTGGAGCGTTATCGAGGCAACCACGGAGGGCACCCACGAGGAAATCGTTGAGCCGTATCGGGAACATTTTCAGGCCCGGTCTGTKCCGGAGCTGCTCAAGTATGTCGAGACTAATGTGGCGGATCACGAATGTGTCTTCGAGGCGATCCGTATTCTGAGCTGGCTGCGGTCGCTGCTGGCAGTGGGACAGAGCCCTACAAAGCAATACGGCAATAAAGAACGYGAAAACACCTACCGCGACATCAACCTTGTCTTTCTCGAGGCTCACGCCGTCGCCATTCTGGTACCAATCCTCTCCTCCCACAAAACCACCGATGGTTTTCTGCACTCCACCCACAAGCATGTGTGCCTCTTTCCGGCTATCTGGAACCTGCTGATGGAGGTGGTTCTGTCTCCCCAAGCAATTGCGTACTTCCGGGATGCTAGCCACTCCACAGGCCTTCTCAACATCGGTATCTTTGAACCAACTACGACAAAGAAGAACCACCACGCCAGGCGGAAGCAAAAGCGGAAGCAGCACAGGGAAAAGGACCAGATRCGGAGGAAGCTTGTTGCGGCTGTAGACCTCGGGCTGGATCGGGACGAGTACGCCATGTCTTCCCTATGGATGGCACAAGCCTTACGACTGCTCACCATGCTGCTCCGAACCTCGGAYGACACACAGACACGATGGGCGGCTCTGGTTTCCCCTTCCACGGAAACTGCAACAACGACCACTGCGGCCACCACCGGCCTGGAACCGAACGATGACGTTCGATCGGCTATTTGGGAACGCAAGATCACTTCGAAGTTCCAGACCTTGCTGGAAAGTAACAGCACACRTAAAAACAGCGGGGGCGAGAAGGACCATTGTTCTWCGCAATACCCCTGGTTCAAGTACGAAGAAGTCTCGGCGGGGGCAATTTCCTTCTTTTGGTGCTGCCTTTTCGACCGGACAGATGCCCTCTCTGACTCCCTGGACAGGGAGGCCCTCTCCCGCTTTGTACATGTCACAATGAACGAGTTCCCAAATTCGAAGATCCTCMRGAGTGAGGGAATCCAGATCCTTTCGCCTCCYCGGGAAGCATCTACGCACCACCACAAGTCATCAGCAAACAAATCGGACAACTCATCAAACCATCACTGTTACTGCTCCGAACCGTCACCGCAGTATCCGTTGTCATCCTCTTTTGTGTGTCCCGTTCCCTTCGCGCTTGGGAATGGCACCCGGACCATCCTTGTTGGGGACCCCACGAGGGCCAGGTGCCTCTACGACGACCCACTAGCTTCGCTGTCAACCTCCTATCACAACCTTAGTAACGGTTCGAAGTCGAACCGCCAGCATACCGCCCCTTCCCACCACCCGAAGCGACTCCTCCGCAAGCTTCTAAACACCACCTGGGCCTCGTGTTTTGCAGACCTTTGTGCTTTCAGCGATGAACAGCACGAAAATGATTGTGATGTCGATGGCGATGACGGGATTCTCCACTGAGGAAGTGTACCGTAAAKGCAGCGGARTCATTCCGAAAACAAACACGGGGATGGATCGAGTTTAAGTTGGAATGCATTAGATCGCTCTCGCGATATTTATTAGGGCCGGGAATAACGGGATATTCTTGTAATATATGTTGCTACACTACAGGATTGAACTAAACCTCTTTCTATTMTAAAATCATTATAGAAGGTGTGCCCTAACGGCAAAGATTATGGGTTGAKTAACGGATTCTTTCCTTATCCTTGCAACGAAATACGAAGTCGTTTTCCTCCGAACCAGCTTGAACAAACCAAAAACTTGTAGGTAGTAGCGACGCTTCAGATCCTATCCATCGTCGTTGCCTTCGATTWAATTGCCGTAGCCGGCTATTCTTGGATTTTCTGCGTATATACTAGCTAGCTATTCAGCAAGGACGACATCTATCGATGATAGTGCAATCAATCAGTTGGAACGATTTCACCGAAGTACTATTCATCAATTAAACTCAGTTCTAGTTTTTTCAACCGAATCGCAAACCAATGCAATGCAACCGGGACCTGAATTCAATTAGAGCATTTCTTTCTTTCGCGAATGCAGTTTGCAAAAAAACCAAGGATGTAGAGCTTCCGTTCAGCTGTAACAAAAATTGGTCTGGTCTAAGCGAACAAAATCCCCTCGGATCTAAATCTAAAATTCTTTGTAYGAGTCAAAATAAGGTTTAGMGGAAACCACTTTTTTCTACCAACAGCTTTCTCAGCCCGATTGTGATAAATATTGAATTGGTCGCCCCGCCCTGTTCAAGTTCCAACGAATGGCAATCCCAGTGCAATGGAAATCAAGTCTCTTGAGTATTCTAAACTTGCTGAGACATCCTCCTGATCCAGTGTCCCGATTGATGGTATGGAAATCTTCAGTTCCAACGAATGGCAATCCCAGTGCAATGGAAATCAAGTCTCTTGAGTATTCTAAACTTGCTGAGACATCCTCCTGATCCAGTGTCCCGATTGATGGTATGGAAATCTTCAACCTTACAATTTTTGAACAGATTGTGTTCACCATCAAGGTATTACCGTTTGTAATTCGCTGATGCAGGTAAGTCAAAATAGATCGCTCAAAAAGAAATCGATCTCACATYAGAAACAAAAATGTGATGGTGGGTATCTGATATCTGATCGTACGGGTACCTGGTACCTACTCGGAAGTAGAGTACGTGCTCGTACGTGCTCGTACGTAGTGTACTGCTAGGTCGTGAGTCTTGACAGTTACTATTAGATAGAGTGTTAGGATAGTACGTACGAATAGTACGTACAAATACAATAGAAAGGACAGGTGACAGTGACAGGTCACCTAGTCACATGTACCGTATGATATTGTACAGGATAGCTTYGGAGAACTTACATAACCTGATCAAAACATGCGCCAGACCAAACATGAAAAATACAAAATACCTCTCCTTGATCCTGCAACCACGGAGCTTCGTATTATTTACTCAATTTGCAAAATTTTTGATMGAGCAAATTTAATTTTGTTTTTGAACTTCCATACAAGAAGTGTACGTAAAAATACTTCGGATGAAGTTGAATTACTGCGTCTCAGAAACCAGAAACAGCAGTTCAAAAAACACGTAACCGACTAAGAACTTTTTGGCAGCCCCCGATGTTTTACAAAGATACCTTTTCGTACCGCATGTCAGTGTTTGGCTGACACCTGGTTTTGACACGATGGGTCTCAATCAACACAACACAACAAAACACAACAAAATCAACCCAGCCCCATCCAAACGTAGATCGCGGTATYATCTATTGGAAGCGATCAGTACTCTACTGGTACGTTACCTCACATAATATCTCTTGTTTCACTTCAATAGTAGAACACATCACTTCTCGTCTCCTTGCGAAGTTTACCCCACCGGAGAATGATACAACGTTCTGGAACAAAATCTAGTGGCTTGCTCCTGTTGCTTTTGCTTGGGCCATTTCATTCTGCCGCTGTCCTAGGATTGCAATCGTTCCATCCTATCGCCAGGTCATCGGAGATTTTCGCCCTTCGTTCGCAGCTTCCATCGCTCCGTATTGTGGTCCCCACCTGCAGCCATCGTTGCCATCGACAACCACCGAGGTGCGAAAGCGGCAGTTCCAGTAAGACAAAACTCCATATGGGCACGAGCGGACTGATTGGAACCCTCCGTGGGGGGGCCATCGCAGCTCCAGTAGCAGTTACCTCCGCCTTGGCGTCGTCCCTAAGGAGCGGCTCCACCATTGGCGCCGTTCTAGCGCTAACAGTGGTGGCTTCTTGCGCCGTGACCCCACTGACGCTCTACCGGCAGGCCTACTCCTTCTCGGTGGGATACGGCCTTAGCGTCGCKGCCATGGGGCTTGCGCTGTTGGCAGTGTTTCGTGATAYCCTGTTTGCGGTGAGTCGCGGGGGCAACTCATCGCCGCTGCTCCTGGTGTCGGCGCTTATTGTATATGGGCTCCGACTCGGGTTCTTTTTGTTGGCMCGGGAGGTTACGGTTCCCTCCAAGAGAGAGCAGATCAAGTCGTTCGACAAAACTTCGCTCCCAAARCGGATCCCCTTTGCGGCAGCGGTGAGCCTCGTGTACGCATTTATGGCCAGCCCCGCCCTCTTTTTGTGCCGTTCTGCCAATGTCAGTGGTCATCTCCACCCAGTCGCGGCTGCGGGGGCCTGCATGGCCTGGACTGGTGCTGTCATCGAAGGCATCGCGGATCAACAAAAGTTTCACGCAAAGAAGGGGAGAGACGGAGCGAAGGACTTTTCGGGKCCCACTACTGGCTGGTTTGGGCTCTCCCGCCACCCCAACTAYTTTGGAGAAATTGTGTTTTGGTTGGGCATTCTGGTGGGCGGCTCTCCTGGGCTAGGCACCAACGCAATTGCATGGATCACATCGCTTCTGGGTTTTGGAGCCATATACTCGATCATGACCGGTGCCACGGGCCGCCTAGAGACGAAACAGGGCGACAAATACGGTGGCCAARCAGCCTACGAGGACTGGAAGAAAGCGGTTCCGTCGCTCTTTCCAACAAAGCTGGGGTCAATCCCCACCCTTATTGCTACGGCTGGGCTGACTGCATTTCTAGTCAAGGCCGTGCAGTCGCTGGCGGTAGTCGCTGCATAGTTTAGCCCAGCATGGCCTAAAGAAGTGGCTGGACCTCATGGCATGCAGGTTTGTTTTCACAGCTATAATTTGATTTCTTCCTCTCTCCCTCTTCGTTTTGAWAGTGCTTTCACCGCTGTTGTATCGAGAAAGTCTCTGCGTACCAAATTACGGGCTGCAAATGGAAACGCTTCTCATCCTCCTTCAAAGGAGTCTGAACTCGAATTCATGCATATATTACAATACCCAAAAGATAAGACTAAATGTAGTAGTCTGGCTTTTTCAAAAGTGTTTYGGTGTTGGGTAAAAATTATTGCTCTAGAATAAAAAATAGTGTACAGGGGAGCATTGGGGCTCGAATCCCTAGAAGGGAAAAACGCAATGGGAGAGCGCGGAATTCGATCAATGAATGGAATTAACCAAACTGTGGTGTCTCTACCACAACGCTGGAATCGTTTACCACHAGGGTGATTCGTTCGGGCACATGCAGTTGGGGCTCCTCCACGTGAACGGTGTAGGTTTCGCCGTATTCCGCCCTGAGGGCCAGCTTGGCGTGCTCTGMATCCTTCCCAACCAAAAAGTGGAGAAATTTCGGTTCCCATCGGCCCTGACAGACCTTGCCTTTTTTCTTCCAGTCGCAGCCACTACTCTTGCAGGCATTCTTGTTGTCGATGGCCTGGCACTCAATTTGTGATGGGGCAACTTGGCAGGTCTTCTTCCCTCCGTTGCCACTGTACCATGCGCAGCCCTTGATGTCGTTGCACTTGAGTTTATCCTTGATCGAGTAGACTCTAGAGGAGGTACTGAATTTGCAGCCTCTTGAATTGATATTCTTGTATGAGAGGCACTCTCCCTCCCCAGGGCGCCCAGGTTCGGGTGTGAGCCAAGCGCAACCTGAGGATTTATTGCAGGACTCCTCGGAGTTGTTATGACCGAACTCACAGATATCTTCTTCCACCATCAGAAAGCATTTTCCGAACGCCCACTCGCATGAGTGAAGCTGGTCAAATAGATCTGTTTTGGTACAGGTTTCTTCGTCGGATGCGGATTCGCATACATCACTAGCGAGGTATTCGGTCTTGGAATAGAGCTTTTGCACCGGTTCAGCTCCGGACTGGAGTAGAAGACTCTCGAAAATAAGTACCAAGGAGGTAGCTGATAAGGTAGTGAAAAATTTCATCTTTCTTGTAATTGATGAGCAGTCGATCCTACGAAAAAAAAGAAAACAAAGACTGAAAGGTTTTGGGAAGTTTGGGTTGTGATTTTATGGTATTCAGTGGCCAAAGAAAACCTCAGGCTTTCTCTCTGTCAGAATTGACACAACGTAAGAACAAGTGCATATACGYAAATAAAATAACATTTTGAACTCTTATCGTGAGCGTACCACTTACTAGTACAGTGAAAAAATTTCAACTTCTGTCTTCCATTGTGTATAATTGCCTATTGMTTATTTTTGTTTGATAAGCCKTATTTGATTGATAATTTCAGTATTGATACTGAATCATGATGAGATCGTGAAATAACTGACATTCTTTTCAGTAAAATATCTTGATAAGGATTTTATTCTTTTGCGTGACAAGGTAGCGGATGGTGGTGTGAAAAAAAACGTAGTATCATCTGTACTTTTCAGTAGCTTAGATGTACAGTAACGGCCTGGGCCAATACGTACTATCGTTGACATGATGTATGAAAAAATTCGGGGGAGAAGAATTTTGATACCAGGGGAAAAGAACTGACAAGAATGGATTAATCGTGTCTACCGATGAAAATATCATTCGGTAACGAACTACAATGTTAACAAAATGGCAATTCAAATTTGATCGTAGGCAAGATTACGAATATTCTATGAAAAAAGAATAGAGATAATGTATTCCTATCCGCAGAGAAAATTAAATTATCATTGTATGATTTCGTATTCTTTCAAACCCAGTTTACAATACCGTACCGTACCCCTTCTTAACCGATGAAGGTTGTACTGTACGCCACATCAATCAATCAACAAAGGAAAATAACATAGAAAGAGCTCGTGGGGTTTATCATCAAAACCGACGGTATTCAAGAGATTTTATTTAGAAAAGAAATTTGTCGGACACTACTTACTGTAATAGTCGACCAATACTAGGTTTTGTATGTGAGTCCCCCGTAAGAAGAATAGAAAACATCGACGGGTTTTGTAAGAAGAATGTTAAACATTAACGTAATGAAATGAAAAATGTCAATTGCATTCTGAATAAAAAATGCTGACTACGTCGAAGCATTCGTCAGTTCTGAGTACACACTTTCGAACATGGTGTCGTCGTAGCTTCGACCATCAAGCAACCACGTGGTCTASSTAGACACTTTCGAACAWRGYGTCRTCGTWGCTTCGACCTCTGAGCAACCACGTTTTCTAAAAACCATATGAAACCTAGAGGATCTAGACAGCCAATTTATCGATCTTGAAGTAAGGAGAAATAAAAAAAAAGGTGAAGACACATCATGCCTGAACGAGATCGACCGCGACTGGAGTACATTATGCGATTCATCAAATGGTTACTCCTGACGAAAGGAAAAGGTGGTAACGGTAGGTGCGTATTTACACAAATGTACCGTACCTTGTCATCAATCCTAGCATGCCGTCCAAGATAAATCACCGGATCACAAACACATGCTAACCATAAATGCTAGCCTTTGTAAAACTCTATATTATTTGGTAGCGCTATTGTGCTATTTTTCTTTTTTTGGTACCTCTTGAATACCTACGTGTAATGCTCGTATACGGGGCGAGTCTTGCAATTTCTGTGCCTATCAGTCATCATGAAGCTGTGGTAGGGCAATACCAGCTGCAGGGCTCTATAACCTTACCCACAAACGATGATGCCAGGGATTTCCGGTGAGGCTCGAATTTCAAGATGGGGGGCAAACGGCCATGGGCTGTTCTGGAGTGGCAATTGTATACAATGCTGGGAGAACACAAAACATCAGCCGGCGGAGCTGCGGAGTCCGAGGACGAATTGGGACATAGCAAGTGTTTCACATTCGAATTTTTAGTCGAGTTCATCACAGGGTGGTTCATCCATAACAGCTTGTAAGGCTTGGGGATCGACTCCAGAATGAGACAACCATTGCCCTGTATGAGAGGATGCGAGGGAAAGCTCTGGAGACTCGTAACCGTAAAATGAACCAAGCGGTCGTAATCAAGAGACCTCGACACCATTCTTTCCGCACGAGGTCGTTTGCCAGGGTTTGTGGTTTTGCCAGCGCCCTCTTTTCTTTGCTGTTCGTTCTCTTGTTGTTTCCTGAGTTGTGGGTACCGCAGGATTCCGAAACGAAGACATGCGTAAAAAAAAGACATTGCAAGTGTCGTAACGAATGGGTCTCGGCCGAGGACCGCGTTGGGTTCGTCCACSAGTGCCTTCAGCGTTTTCTTAACAAGACAGAGCTCAATGACCACAAACCGGATTTCGTCGTGTTGTCTCCGTAGCGGCATCTCTGTGCTTGCTATATGACTATTCCTGTGGGGTTTGTTTGCATAAGGCGCTCTGTTTTCGTTGCAATTATTGTTACCGTAGTTGCTTGGATCGTTGCTTTTGCCCAGATGATCCTCGCCACTGCAATCGGTATGGCAATCGTCATTTTCGTCGTCCGCGTGTTTCGAACCGACCAACCGACAGAGGGCTACAAACAAATCTTCCATCCAAGACGAGTTAGAGAAATTTGTAAAGTAATTGTTGTTTTTGTTTCCGTTGCCTACGCTTCTTCCAAAGTCACTCGGCATGATGCACTGGGAACGATAAAACTCCAGCCGGTTTGGGCAATCGCAGTTACGGTAGAATTTTTCCACATAAAACCGATGGTTCAGGCCGATCAAAATCCCTGCCAGCAGCTGCTGAGCCATGGAGCCATCTCCCGTTAAAGATGTGGAAGATAATGACGATTTTTTAGTCCGTTTCAAAACCCGAACAGCAGTCTCGGATGTCCCCACGGACATMAGTATTCCCCAGATCGATTTAGAGATCGAGTGTCCGTACTGGCCAATCGTAGTGTCCCAAGTAGTAATATTTGAGTTGGCAGCCGCTGTCGACAATGGATCGTTATCACAGCAAGAGGGGTTTGTAGAGATCATTCGATCCATCTGATCGGCCAGCAGTTCCTCCAGGAGGGTGACAAGGATATCGACGCCATCGGTCTCCACCAGCTGCATTACAAAGGCTTCTTTTACGGACGGAGCCAAGTGTGAATTACTTTTGGAATTGTTGTCGCCTCTGCTATCGTCGTCCAAGCACACACAATAGTGAATTACTTGCATCGCTTGGTGAAGACTCAATTCAATGTTGGCAGAAGCATCGACAAAGTCTCGATGGTGTKTGCTGATCAATACTTCGTCGTCAATGCCGTCCATGTAGTCCTTGATGGTGCTGCATTTTAMACCATACTTTTGTTCATGCTCAGACACGTGTTGCCGATGTTTATTCTTGAGTTTCCTCCGTATCTTTACCAAGAATTGAACAAAAATCAAGAGCGTTGACACCACTTTATATTCCACAAAATTCTTGGCCGTGATGGGATCGCTCTCGGCGACCAACCCCCACATCTTTATTTTTCCTATTGATTTGAGGGCTTCTGATACCTCTACGTTGGGCTCCAATAGTCGAAAGATCTCGGCCGATAGCTCCCATTGGGTGGGGGCCTTAAAAAAATCGCTAACGTCATCATCGTCTTGGTCATTTGAATCGTCTATTTGACGTGATTGGAGCGGCACATCGTAACCGTATTCATCAAAATGGAGACTGGAAACATCGTCTGACTTGTACATGCTGTTGTCGTAGTCACATGCTTCCATGTCCTTGTAGTCGTCATCGTTTTTGGCATCGTCGCTGCAAATTAAACGAAACATAGAACGAGATGTTTGGCTGCTGCGGTTGCCGATACGTTGTTGCAGTTGGCAGTTGCTTTTGTTTTCGGACCTCGCAGAAGACCTTATAGAATTTTCCACGTTTGAACTGGAAATAGCGTTGGCATTAAAGTTCGTATTCGAATGGAAACTTGAGTTGACATCACCCGAGCACGAAGGCGCTTTTGACTTTCCCCTGCTATTCTTGCTGCCATCCCTTTTCAAGGAGTTGATTATGTTTTGGAGATTATTCTTTCTCCTGACTGACTGGTTATTTTTTGAACTCATATTTGAATTGGCTGTGTTGATGTCGTTTTTTCGAAAGTTCTTGGCTAGATAGTTCCTTCTACACYCAACCAGGTTGTGAGCGTTATATGACGATGCAGACGATGCCGTGGTAGCACTTTCATTCAGCAAGTTGCTGCCGTTGTGCTTCAGAAGGGAGGAACATGCCGAGGGCGACAAACTGTCGACAGCGAAGTGATCATCCTCCTCATTCATTTTCTCTCTCGAGTCGTGTGCGTGAGAGAGTGTTTCATGCATTAATTATGCTGTGTTCCATTCAAAMTATGAATATGTCTGTACGCAGCTGATCTCTTTAAAAAAGAGACGAAGACAAACAATAGAATGTTCGAAGTTCTGAGCAAGTGAAAAGACCTTTCGAATGAATGCCGTATTCCCACTTGCGCATGTACCGGTTCCTAAGGGAACCAACAACAGTCCCTCTCTGATTTTAAGTGCTTCAGTTCGCTTTATTCCGTTTTAGCTGACATGCCCTTTAGTGAAAGCATTCGATTCACGGCCAGGATGACTTAGCTCATAGATTGAACATACGCTATGATTCAGGACAGTATCAGAGAACAGAGCAGTACGAAATGCAGTGGTAAGGTATGTTACAGGATGTGGATCATAACGTACAGTACCGTACAATAACCAATAACTCCTCTCTATTGCCTAGTACCGGATTTTGCAGGGGACAAATTAAGGGAATTCTTACGGACAACAATTTCAKGCATGGTATCACACTGTGACAGTGAAAGTGTGTTTGCTACGGTATGCTTTCAGCTTGCTTGCTTTCTATTTGCACGAAAGCCKCAAAAAAGTGTCCAAAGGATATCGAATAGAAGAAGATTCCACCCATTTAAAGCGAAAAAAGTCTGACATGCTTGGTAGAAGAATAGTTTAAATCCTGCTTCGCGCCGATTTTTGATCGGACGAGCACAGCATTAACAACTCGCACGTCTGAGTGAAACGAGGTAGTCGCGCATTACTTCTACTTCACCACACTGCAATCTTACGATACATATTTATTTATTGAACATAGGAATGGACATTTCTCAAAAAAATCTTGCGGAAAATTCAAGTACAAGTATTTGTAACTATGAAAGCTAATATGAATGCTACTACTAGTTGAAATGGTGGAAGTGCTATTCAATTGAGAGAAAGAAAAGTCAACAAATCTAATCCGTGATTGGTGATTAGATTTTGTTATAATGAYAGGTTGAGCTGTCGAGCCTCAGTCCTAGATATTCATGAATCAGGGAGCAGAATGTGTAATGTGTAATGTGTATTGTTCTGGTCTAACTTCGGTCTCAASCAAAGAGACGTTTTTTTTCTCAGGTCAGGAATTGATCTGGTGTCATAATTGATAGCTTTTGCGCRATACTGAGGAATGTCGTATTATTTCATTGGTAAATCATCAAATCTGTCAGCTCTCTACGTCCTTGTTTGGAAACACCAATTAATTTTAAAACGCTAGAGCCTTATCAAATTTATTTTGCTTGTTTGCTTGGCGCTTCGTTTGCAAATGATTCTATTCCCATTATACTATTCCTTTCGGGTTCCATGTATTGCATTGGATCGGATCGCATTGCTTTGCATCTACTACATCCCACTGCCACAGAGCTGCAGCAGGGAGAAGACCTGTGGATGCGCCTTGGCATCCTCCTCGGACAGCGGGGCGTTTCCCGGSCGGACCGTCATGATGCACTTTCCGACACCGGCTTCTTTGGCAGCCACTAGCTCGGCCACAGCGTCGGAGCAAAAGACCAGCTCCGACGGGGGRATGCCCAGGTCGGCACAGATGTTGGTATAGCTTCCCGATTGCTTCTTGTTGCCGCTAGTCGTAATATCAAAGTGTCCGCTGAAGTAGCCACACAGGTCGCCCTTGGTAGACTTTCCAAAAAGGAGTTTCTGGGCCTGGACGCTTCCCGACGAGTAGATGTATACCTTGACGCCTTGGGCCTTCATCCAGTCCAGCATTGGGACAAAATCATCGTAGACGTGTCCCTTCAGGGTCCCGTTTGCGTAACCGTCCTTCCACATCTTGCCCTGGAAGGACTTGAGTGAGGCGACCTTGAGGTCGTTTTGTACCATGTACTTGATGATGGAGGCTGGATTGGCACCCGGTGCGAGTGCCTCGGCCCCGGATTCGRTTCGCTGCTCGGGAGTCAGGTCCTTCGTGAGTGCGGCAGATAGGGCATCCTTTTCCTCGTCGCCAAGGTTTTTGGAGATGTAGGCTTCGGCGTGTTCGACGACATAGGGGAAGAGGACGTCCTTGACAAAGGATATAGCGGTCGTGCAGCCCTCAATGTCGAGCAGCAGGTACTTGTAATCCCGAGGCAGCAGCGGAATAGWGTTCGCCTTGAGGTCGTCCAGGTTGTCCACGTTTCCGGCGGCGTTCCAGCCGTTGCTGCTTCCACCAGAAGTGGCAGCAGCAGTCTTTTCCTCACTGGCCTTGGAGCGCTTCGCGGGGGGCTGCTCTCCACCGGCTTCGGCCGCGTCCCGCTTCGTGTTCGTTGTGGTTCCGTGGTATTCGTCGAAATCGGTGCGAAAGGTTCCACCGGGGGGGATGGCCGAAAAGTCCACGCCGATCTTCCTCATCCCAATGGCAGCATCGAAGAGGTAATCAAAGGATTCCGCCTGTGTCTTGGCCTGTTCCCAGGAATCACCCCAGACAAACAATCCGTGTCGCCGGACCAGGACGCAGTTGACGTTCGGGTAGTTTTTGAGGGCYTCTTCCATCTGGGGCTGCAGCAGGTCCTCCGAGGGTCGGTTGTCCAGGATAGGTATTTCCAAAATGTCGTCGTATGCGTGGCCCCCGACTCCCTTGAGCATTTCCATGTGGGTGAGCTTGAGCGTCTTCGACTGCTCGGTGGGGTCCAGCAGGGTGGCCAGCTTGGCGTTCATTCCATGGGTGTGAATGGCACACATGGCCGWGGGACGATGCTTGAAGATGCAGTACCAGATGGGGTTGCACGCCGACARCCGGAGGCCTTCCGTTTTGGGGCCGTGGACGACGTTCTGGTCCATGTCCAGCTCAAAGAGGTCGTCTCCGATCATGTCCTCTGGGTTTGTTGTCGTCGTCGACGTCGTTTTTGTAGTTGTGATAGCGATTGCATTCATCGTTTTTGTTTTGTATTTGTTGCATTGATTGATCCATCAATTATTGATTGTGTATCCATTGGTTGGTGATGGGTCGTTCGGGCGRGAATCCAGGGACAACGATGAATGGCAAAATACACAATTGTACAACGCAAAGCAGTTTACCAATACCATAAGATCGCGATAGAAATTTAATCTCGGACCAAAGAGCAAATATCGCAATTGGTACTATGTTTCGTTTGCAAGAAAAGTTTTTAGCACAACCACAACCACAACCACAAGCAGACGCAATCGCTTCCCTTCCCTGCGCTATGCTTTTCGCACCATGCTACTCACCTTTCTGGATGCCCGAAGGCATGCAAAAGACCCGAAAGGGACGGTTTTCGGAGGGCCCTCCCACCCGGATCGAAAYCCCACCGGCGGTTCCGGCGGACCAGCCGAAGTTGTAAAAGGTCTCCGACAGCTGGGCGATCAGGCACCGAACCGATCTGGCTTCGTCGTCCATAGCTTTCTTGCGTTCYTTCTCTGTAGACGACGAACTCGAAGAAAGATTCAGGAGGCTCCCCATCTGGGAGGACCGGCGGGTGCGGTGGGAGTACTGGTCGGTGGTCTTGCCCCCGCCATCGTCCCCGCCAACCCGGGACCAGCCCTTGTTGAGACCGATCCAGCGGCGGTTGGAGGCGTACAACTCCAGCCTTCCGTTGCGGGTGGAGGGGAACATCTGCTGTGATATGTCTCCGTTGGACCAGCCGCTCCCCGGCTTGGCGGGATCGGGATCGGAAGCAGCACCTTCTGCAGCCGCCTTGGCGTCCAGCTGTTTCAAAAATGCCTCGGCTTCGGCATCACTGTCGTCTTCTTCGTTGTTGCTGTTKGCCATGACGGCATCGGAGTCTTTCTTTTCGTCGCTCATGGTAACGATCCTATCGATGGTTTTGGACTTGGTTTCAATGTGAACGTCACTGCCAATGCCAATGCCAATGTCGACGGGGCGGGTGGTGTTGGCGTTTCGGATATCACAACAGTTACTGTTTCTTCCAAATGAAAGAATGCGTGGGGCGGTTACAGTATCTACGGAGTGTRTGCTAGTACTCGTGCCAACAAGAGAGTGGAGGGACAGGAACCGGATAAGGACAGAGACAGGGCGATAACAACGATGGCGGCGATGGCTCATCCAGTTCGTGGCGGAGGCAACAAGCAGGGAAGGTCTCATGCTACCGTAGTACATGCTAGATGCTTGGTCCTTGGTACGAACCCTGCAGTATGGTACGATGTCGAAACGGTTACTTTTCCGACCGTTGGATGCTCGAAGATCGTCCCTGTGTACGAATGCATCTTTTGTATGATGTTACTTTGTGTAGGTACGAGTATGAAGCACCGTTACCACCGGGCAGCAATCGATCTGGAACTTCCATATCCGCTAAGAACACAGGGCAATTGTTGATATCATTGAAGTGTGTTCCTATACTGTATATTGTATGACTCATTTTTACTGTTTTTGGTACCTCACGTACATTACGTCTTAGTTGTACAGTACCAAGTACCCTAGTATGGACTCGATTTTGAGCGATCACTCATTTTCATTGCATTTTGGATCACATACGAATTCTACTTCCCACAACTGCCCGGCGCTGAAAACAAAACTTTTGAGAAGTTTTCGCCACCACATATTTGAGTTGATTCAAGTTGTTTTTCATAATTCATAATACTATTTTCATGACTGTTACGATGACGTTTACAAGGTACGTACCGTACCTGTTCTACAGTATCGTGGCTGAACAGAGGAACCAAATTCATGACCGATGATATTTCTTTGGCAATGGTAGAGTACGCAACCGTAATTGACGAAACCTTTGTGCACGTGATCTTCATCGAAAAAGGCATGAGGTAAACTTTATGTTTCCTTTTCGACGCACTCCGACCACAAACTTCTTTTCGCCATTCCCACCGAAACCAAACTGCAATAAGTGTACTTGTGCTGATCGTACACGCATCGGAAAGAAGCGATTCGCTCAACGCTCCTTCTTTCATTCCGACTTTATTGGAAACGATAATATTACAA
This sequence comes from Pseudo-nitzschia multistriata, assembly GCA_900660405.1. NCBI lineage: Eukaryota > Bacillariophyta > Bacillariophyceae > Bacillariales > Bacillariaceae > Pseudo-nitzschia > Pseudo-nitzschia multistriata. The sequence continues at coordinate 40,639 of CAACVS010000223.1, read as the reverse complement.
TCATTGGATCGAATAGATGCTACACCCAACGAAGGACGAAGTTACGATGGAAGGAAAAGGTCAGACGAAAGCGAACCGAACGGTAGATGGTAGCCCTGCTCGGAGGCCAACCCTTTTGGGAAACGATTGTCTCAAAGCNCTCGTGCCAACAAGAGAGTGGAGGGACAGGAACCGGATAAGGACAGAGACAGGGCGATAACAACGATGGCGGCGATGGCTCATCCAGTTCGTGGCAGAGGCAACAAGCAGGGAAGGTCTCATGCTACCGTAGTACATGCTAGATGCTTGGTCCTTGGTACGAACCCTGCAGTATGGTACGATGTCGTACGGTATGAAAGGTATGTTACATCTTATTATTTCCTTAGCCACACCTTCGTCACTGTCCTTCTACAGATCGTACAGATCAAAGAAAAAAAAGATTTACCTTGCGTAGCGGTACGTACGAGTACGAACCTGGCAGTGTATGATACGAACCGACTACGCTACGATTGTAGTAGTACTCGTACTTAATCTACGATAATGTACGTGTCGAGTAGTACAATAATACTACAAGAAAAGTAAAATTTTGATGACTAAACGGTTACTTTTCCGACCGTTGGATGCTCGAAGATCGTCCCTGTGTACGAATGCATCTTTTGTATGATGTTACTATGTGTAGGTACGATATGTGTAGGTACGAGTATGAAGCACCGTTACCACCGGGCAGGAATCGATCTGTAACTTCAATATCCGCTTCCCATAAGCTTGATCGGAAGAACACTGGGCAATTGTTGATATCACCTAGCGGTATTCTAATACCGGATACTGTAGGACTCATTATTTTCTGTTACGTCCTACATCTGAATGACTCGATTTTAAGCGATCTCTCATTTTCGTTGCATTTTGGATCACATACGAATTCTACTTCCCCCGACTGCCCGGCGCTAAAAACAAAACTTTTTAGAAGTTTTCGCCACCACATATTTGAGTTGATTCAAGTTGTTTTTCATAATTCATAATATTTTCATGACTGTTGTGACGTTATTTTGTTCGTACGATGACGTTTACAAGTTACGTACCTGTTACCTGTTTCACTGTATCGTGGCTGAACAGAGGAACCAAATTCTTTACTGATGATGTTTCTTCGGCAATGATAGAGTACCTGGTACGCACCCATAATTGATGAAACCTATGCGCATGTGATCTTAATCGAAAAAGGCATGAGATAAACTTTATGTTTCCTTTTCGACGCACTTCGACCACAAACTTCTTTTCGCCATTCCCACCGAAACCAAGCTGCAATAAGTGTACTTGTACTGATCGAACACGCACCAGAAAGAAGCGATTCGTTCAACGCTCCTTCTTTCATTCCGACTTTATTGGCAACGATAATATTACAATCATTGGATCGACTAGATGTTCCACCCAACGAAGGACGAAGYWACGATGGAAGGAAAAGGTCAGACGAAAGCGAACCGAACGGTAGATGGTAGCCCTGCTCGGAGGCCAACCCTTTTGGGAAACGATTGTCTCAAAGCGATCATCTATAGCGCCGTTGTTCTCCACGCCCTGAAATCTGCGGCAAAATCCTGGAACGATCCTCCCTCCGATTCGGAGTCCGACGATGGTRATTCCTACTTTCGATATTCCCTTCCGATCAATCTATTGGTAGCTGCATATGGGACTTACGCTCTGGTCCAGGAACTACGCTTTTTGCTCTGCGTTCTGCCCTATCTTCCGCCCGGATCCCTCGGGATCCCCTTTCTGGGAAACATCCTCGAAKTAATCTTTAAACACAACGGCGTCATCTTCCTCCACCTAATCGAACAGGGAAAAACCTTGAGGAAATCGCGGTCGAAATCTGCCGCCGATGTCTTCTTCACGACCGTCCTAAATCAGAGGCTAGTGACGCTGGCAGACAGCGCGGGCATTTCATGGGTATGGAACCAGGACCGCAAATCGACGACAGAGGTGGCGTGGCCGCCCAACATTTCGGCGCTGCTGGGGCCCAACTCGGCCGCCAATGCGTCCGGGGGGCACCACCGGGCCCTTCGTCGGCTGATGGAGCCCTTCTACGCACCGCTCGTTGTCCAAAACTACGCCTCGGTAATAACCACCACCACCGACGGAGAACTTTCGAGATGGCACTCGATGACGAGCAGCGACAGAAACTCCTTTGTCTCTGGAGAGGTCTTCAAGCTATACGCACTACGCTTGTTTTTGGCGGCAAGCTTCGGCGAGGTCGATGAGGCGGTGGTCAAATCGCTCCACGACGATACGAAGATATACATCCAGGGCTTTGTGKTGGTAACCGGAACTCTGCGGATTCCTGGCATGGCCTTCGATGACGCCATGAAGGCCCGGGAGCGGATGCAAGACACCTGCCGCATTCTCTTGGCTAAATTCATCGAGGAACACCCGRAGGGGTCCCATCTGGCCGAAACCACTGTCATGGGGAAAATGGTTTACTCCAAAACTTCCGACGGAGTAGGGCTGACTACGGACGAAATCCTGGATAATCTCATTCTGCTGATTTTTGCGGGCCACGACACCACCTACGCATCGATCAACACCGTCCTATACTACCTGACACACGACCCGTTTGCCATGGAGGCCCTAAAGGAGGAGGTCTCCGCCTTTGCGGAACCACTGGAGTACGACAAGCTCAAGAACGAAGCCCCGATATTGAACGCCATAATGCACGAAGCCTGGCGCATGTCCCCACCTATCTCGGCCGGTTTTCGAAAATTCATCGCGAACMACAGGCCAGGCAGCAAAAAACCAAGTACGCTGGAATTCTGTGGTTACCGGTTCTCCAGTGGCACCGTCTTCAACTACAACATCAACCTGGCCACCCAAGACGACAACCTCTACCCGTCTGCGGACTCATTCCGGTTCCAGAGATTCCTGCCGAAAGGCCATCCTCTCTATGATCCCGACTGGAAGTCGGACGTAGATCCCGCCCAGGGCAGGGCCGACTACCCCATCTTCGGGGGAGGGACCCACGTATGCCTCGGGAAAAACTTTGCCAAGATGGAGCTGCGGATTCTCCTGGCCCGGATCTTTATGCACTACACCATCGAGACAAGGAATCCGACGAAGATCCATGCCCCAGTGAACGGATGGGCCCTCGAGTTCCGGTTGGAACRAAAGGAGCGTGGGCGGAAGAGTTGAAAAGAAGCACAGACGCAAACACAAGTCCCTTCAATCAAACGGCTGCATTCTCGCGGCAAGCAGCAGTAGCAACTAGTATTTGGCCATATTGTCACTACGAATCAAATATTTGAACTTTGTTGCCATTCGATCCTAGGGAACAAACCACGCACTCATTTCGCAACGTAGTTTCAATAAGTAGTTGTTGTGTCAACGAAACCTCCTTCCATTCGTTACAAAACACGGAAGGTTACAATTCGACTCAATATAATTCATCTTCCCCGGTGTCTGTCGCAAAACATCGGTCGCGAAAGTTAAGAGGATTACTTCARARAAGTKTTAATACTTAGTTGTGTGGCCCAAAAAGGCACTTTTGAGCTCCCTTAAATGCATTGGGAGGCATCTTTGAAAGCAATTCGGTAGGCTCATAGGCCGGTTCATTGTTTCTKACAAAAACACAAATATGCATCTCGCAGTGAATGCCCTGCAGGAGAGGAGAAATCGTTGGAAAGCAGAGGGGATCATTTTTGACACTAGCCTTYCCCTCCCCTCCACACCAGTGAAGATCCTTCATCAACTGCGGGACGATGTGGGTCCGAAACTTATTGGCCATGCTGATGGGCTGGATGTCCTCAACCACCAGTATGCCACCAGGTTGGATGCGGGGGAACCAGAAAAAGAGCGATGTCGCCATGTGGTCAGCAAAGTGAGACCCATCGTCTATGACAACCATCAGCGGGGGAGCGTCGGTACGATTCATATAAGTATCCCATGTCTTCTTCAAAAAACTGTAGCTACTGGCATCCCCGCAGTGCAACCGGTTGCCTTTCAGGAGGCTTTCATACCAGCTGTGTTTTTGGGCTGGGTTTTCATACGGCCATTTTCCCTCTTTAAAGGGTCCGGGCTCGGCGCATGAATAYTCCATCGAATGCTTCTCGGCCGTCGGCAAGAAGTTGGAAAATGCCTCAAAACCCCAGCCTTGGTAGAAGCCAATCTCCAGGAATTGAATTGGCTTGGCATCTGGCGTCGAGTACTCACCAAGCCATCGATTGTACATGGTGTCATAAWAGTGTCCCCAGGGACGACAAGAAGGACGCTCAGCGGTGCTGTAAAGGCACGTGCTATTGTTTTCAAGGCACTTGGGCAGCTCGGTGTAGCCCTTCACCTTATCAGTGTTTGTTTTTTTTGCTAAGACTAGAAAATCTTGGTGCTCTGCCTTTCGCTGTTGCTCAATCWTGGCATCGTYGGAAGGAGTGGTGATCCCCATCATCTCGAAAGAGCTGCCAGTTTCTTTTGCCCTTGATTCTCCATTKAGATAGGTCACTTCGGTTAKGTACTGTCTTCCRTGTGAGTGATGAACGGCCATTGTAACCAACGCGGCGACGGGCATAATCACAAAACAAAAGAGCCGCCGATAGGTTCTCGAGTGGAAGCTCTCGCCCTTGCGCGGGTGGCTGCTCTTGGTGATAATTTGCGGGGGTTCCATACTCTATGGTACTATTGAGTTATTTCTATTGTGATACGACCAACAATTCTTC